>JAHPZR010054986.1:32500-63645 GCA_019787425.1 Platygyra sinensis | reverse complement strand
CATATCCCCCCTCAAGAGAGTTTTGTCAAGTTAGCAAATTAACTATTCAGACAAAAAATGGCCGCCGGTAGCGTAGAAATGTTTATTTGGTCAAACTTGGGCCAAAACACCTTGAAGATGGAGGTCAGGACATTTGCAAGGATAAAGAATGTAATTTGGGACCTGAGTTGCTTGCTACTAAGGCTGAAATTATCCAGAGTTAAGTGGTATATTTGTTTTGGGGGCAAAACGCCAGGAGGTAATTTTGTCAGTAATCTGAAATTTTTGTTTCTGCTCACTTTCCAAGGGAATATTCAATGCGCTAAAAAGGTATTAAATCTGGCATCAGCCATGGAATGCGCTGATGGTGATAAATAAGATGGTGTTTACTTTGCCAGAAGCAATGGTGGAATTTTCTCAGAAAAAAAATTAAAACCTCAGCGCTCGTCAAAAACCCTTTTAACATATGTACATTTGTATTCATTTGAAAGGTAAAGGTATTTTTTCCTTGGAGGTAAACAAAACTGATTACAAGTCACGCCAAATCCAGGCTATGCAAAGAATGTAATCAGGTAGGGTATGCTGAAAGGCAGCAAAGTCATGTTTTGCGTAATGAAATTCGGTCGTTATGTAACAGTAGATGATGGCAGTAACTATGTCGTGTTTCACAAGCTGAACGTTCACATAAAGCTTAAATGTCGCATTTTACGAGCTAAACATTTGCATAATAATTCCTCACAACGAGCTTAGGCCACTTGTGCTACACATAGTGCTGAGACTGAAACAAGTTAATTTTAAAGTGCGGTTACACGATTTAAAAAATAGTCTTGTTAATTTTATAACCAAATCAATGCACATGCTGATTGGTCAATCAGCTCTGGTTTATTGTGCTGGTAAACTGATGGAAAAATTGTGCATCTTCTGAACTATTATATAAAAGCAATAGACCACAACTTATAGGATGTTCACTTGGGATGTTAGTAGAACACGAGAAGAATTTGTAAATCACCCACCTGTGGCTCGTGATTTACGAATTCTTCTTGTGTTAAATCTACCAACATCCTGTGTGGTTTATCAGCCTATTAAAACCATAGAAACTTGTAGTCTATTACTTAATTCAGTTGATTTTTTCTGTTTCCTTTAACAGGTGATTGTTGAGCCAAAAGATCTGTCAGTAAAAGATTTTTGACTACAATGTTTAGTAACAAAACCAAAATAGCAGACGAAGAAGAATATTGTTAACCCTTGGCCACCCAGTTATAATATCCTGACATGTTATTTTAACTTCATTGTCTTTAATTTAGCTTAAATAAGAGTTCTCAGTTGAATCTTTGGCAACTGTGACAAGTTACCAGACAGGTATCACTGGTTTTATGGCTGAGCATTAATTTCTGAAACACAAGTACAGTGTAAATAAAACTTGGTGGTTTAGAGCCACTTAATTCAGTACACAATGCAATGTGCATACTTATTAATAATAAGTATTACTCTCACCCCATGTCATCAGCAAGGATGCCTCCCATCCCTTTATTAAACAACCTCCAGAACCAAAGGATGCCATCAAGTTGGTATTGATATAACGACTTGTAAATCTGTGATGGCAGAGAAAACCCGTCACCAACATCACACACTCTATCGTCATCATCTTCTTCTTCATCATCATCATTTCCTTCCTCCACCTGTCCCTCTTCTGACTGGTATGTTTCTATAGCTTCCTGGAAAAAAATTATGAAGGGACTTGAAAATTTACCACATTAAGCATATTAATTAACCATTAAATAATAATTTAAGTATAATAAAGAAAAATTTTGTTATAAGTCTGTCAATTGAAGATCATTACCTGCTGATAATTTTAAGAGAAAAAGAATAGATGTGATACTGAGTAAATTCATTGTGTCTTAATTATATTTATATCATGCATTTGTTACCTGTATTATAGACCCAATGCATTCTCTTGGTATCACATTTTGTTCCCTATCTGTCAATTGAATTGATTAGTTACTACAGTGGGACCCCGCTATAACGAAGACCCAGAGTGTTATAATGAACAACATTTGAAAGCCCGGCAGAATTACAGTAAAATATGTGGAAACAAACCCCGCTATGACAAACCCCACTATAATGGAATCCCCGCTATAACAAATATTTTGTCCTACGGCTCACAGTCAGTAAAAACAACATCATGATACAAATGGTTGATGAGCCAAACACGACTACTATTGGTCAAGATGGGAAACTTTGACCTTCAAAGCTTTGCTTTATTTAAATGTAGCTGTTCACGCATAAGCCTGTAGACTGTTTTGTGTGGTGTATATCCCATTGTTCAGCTTGGTTACCCCGCTATAACGAATATTTTTGTTGTTAACCAGATAATTCGTTATAATGGGGTCTTCGCTATAATGAAGACCCCGCTATAACGAACATTTTTTTCGGTACCGTGACACTTCGTTATAGCGGGGTTCCACTGTAATATTTCCCTTATGCAACATGTTATTGACAGATACACATCTTCCAGTGTCTTGTTTTTTCATCATTCAATGTTGCTTTCAGACAGAAGTTGTATTAATAGTGTTTTTGCTAAATCAAAGCAACTTTTTATTTATCAGGCCACATGTAGGCAACATGTTTATATGATACACAGAAAACAACAAGACCAGCAAATCGATAAGTTGACCTGACTCACTGAATAGATAGTTTAAAAGGATCAGTGTTCTGTAGTGTTCGCAAGGAAACAGTGTAAAACCTACTCTAAGTAGCAGATATTTTAAACTATGTTTTAACTGAGGATGAAGATTATTTAAAAATACCTGCAAAGGCTCACTTTGTTCCAACAAAGAGTTTAATGCTTGAAAGGTCAGCTATGAGAAATTCCCTGACAGTTTTTACATTAAGGTTTTGACTTCTGGTTATAAATAAGCAAACGAGGGAGTACTTTCTCCTAACACCAACATATTGTATTAATTAGGACTGTTAACTAGTTTCACTTTATGGGACATACAAGGTCCACACCATGAGAAAGTATAGCTACACACAATGGCAATTGTTATCTTCACCTTGACTTTTTCAATTTTTCTCAGCAACTTCTCAGACTCAAATATCTCGTAGGCTCGCTGAAACAAGTCCAGGGCTCTTTCAAGACATCCTTTTCTTCCTAATTCTTTGCCTTCTCTAATTAAACGGTTGTACTTAGCCTTTTCTTCATCAAGGTTGTCAGGCTTGGCTGAAGATGTCACTGTAAAACAGACAAGATAGCATTTTGTTGAATTTCTTTACCAGTGCAACCCTAAAAAATACCTTGACAACTAAAAATAGTGACAGTGTTTTGCACTGAGAACCTGACAGAGACCAAAAACTGTGATTTGCACTACTCCTAAAGTGAGATGACAAGTATCCCACTCTGGAAGTGACTGCCCCCATCCCAGGTATTTTTCCTTCAACCAGTAACAGCAACAACAATACAACGATTTATTGGTATTCCCATATAGAGATGGTAGTACCTAAAATAATTAGCAATTATTGAATAAAGCTAAGTAGGATATAAAGAATTCTGCAGATCAAGGAGGATGTAATCCACAGAGGCCAAATGCCTCACAAGATTCAAACATCCTCCTAGATCTGCAGAATTGTTCATATCCTACAAAAGCCGAATTCAATAATTCATTCAATATATTTCCCCGTTCTTAATGGAGGTTCGCCATTTCCCTCTTTGAACTTTTTCCGCTCACCAAACATAAGACCACATCGTCCCCAGGTTTTCTCGGTCAAAGGTTCAATAATAGACCATTTTACAGTTGTCGGCTTGGTGACCTGGCCTCTGAATGGCAGAGAGGCTGCAGTTGACCTTGTTTTGATACAGAGGCTCTGCTTTTATTGTGCAAATCAAATTATTCTTTTGCTAACTGGTTGGCATTTACATGAGAAAAGCTGAGAGGTCTGTATCAAAGCAAGGTCACCTCCAGCCTCGCTTGCATTCATGACCAGGTAACTAAGCACACAACTGTAAAATGGCTTATTTGCAGCAGGCTGCACTTTTGACGTCATTGATTGAATATTTGGTCAACAGCAGCTGGTTATGGTGAATTATGCTAAGGTTAACCAATCAGAAACAGGGAAATATTTCGATTGAATAATAATAATAACTAATATACCACTAAACATTTTAAATTAAGGTGGCTCGTAACAGTTTCCAGCACTTGGTTTCTATAGGTCGTTATAACCCCTCTTTATCAGTTGATGCTGCAATCATGGTATTAAAAAACTGCCTAACTATTGGTGAACATGTTGTTGTCCTTTTCATAACATAATAGGTTACCATAGCAACAGTGTGACCTGCTAAACACACCCTTAATTACAGCTTTAGGGGCTTATAATTCAAAAACGGCACGGTGAAATTTTTTTTATATTATCAATATTTGATAAGTATGATTAGGCACAACTTTTGGCAAAGTTAAAAAAAATTCGGTAGGTGGCTTTCAGAGCCACCTTAAATTTTCGAAAATTTAAGGTGGCTCTGAACACCACCTACATAATTTTTTTAAACTTTGCAAAAGTTGCATCTTATCCTGCTTATTAAAATTCTATAATAAGAAAAAATTTCACCGTGCCGTTGTTAATATACGCACTTAAAGCTGAAATTAAGGGTGCTTTCAGCAGGTCATAGTGTTGCTATGGTAACCTGTTGTGTCGCGAAAATAATACCAATGTGTTCTCCAGTAATTGGGCATTGTTTTGATACCATGATTATAGCATCACTTGATAAAGAGTGGTAATTATGACCCATCAAAATCTACATCTTGGAAAGTGCTGGAAACTGTTTTGAGCCACCTTAAATAAGATTTATATGTAATGCTTCATGTAAAGTAACCTGGTTTCTTACAAATGAAAGATTCAGCATTATTGGACAGAAATGTTTTTTTTCCGTATCGTTAAAAACATTAAATCACGTATATTTCGGTACCAAGTCACTTGTTATTTGTTGTCTAATAGTTTTATAACGATCACAATGAATTCGAAATAAGAAATGATTTTCGTTCTCAATTTGGTTAGAGCGGCAGTGTTGACGAATTCTAAGACATTCGGGTAACTTAGGTACAAACTACGATGCAAAACTGTCTCCATCAGTTTAAACGTGGTAAAAGGCAATTGTGTTGTGTCGACTTCAGTTTGTATCGAATCGACTAATAGATTTGTATGGAATCGAATTCGATTTGTATGGAAACGACCGGACACGTATAAAGCTTTATACATTTTGGATTCCGTGCACGAGTCGGTTCCGTGCAAGAAAGCTGTTAATTGATTTGTGTATACTGACTGACCTGAGTGATGACTCGTCTCTTTGGTAATATTTAGACCTTCCAAGAGGGTACCCAGTTCTCTGGTACCCTCAGTGTTGTTTAACTCAGCCATTGTGAACTGATTCGAAGAAATGGCGCCAAAACTTAAATATTACTTCTCACGTGATTTTCTCTTAGTTCCCAGGCTCTCTCTTGTTATGAACCGGAGCGTTTCGCATGACGTCAGACGGGCAGGTCAGTTGAAAACAATGAAACGGCGGCCATGTTGGTGTCCCAAACCTTCGTAAGTAAACACTTTTCAATGTTTCATTAAATTTGCATATGTGTGGGCCACGTGAGCGAAAACCCAAATTGCCATTCTGCTGCAGCAAGGGAATATACTTTTCAAAAATAAGCATGGTGAACACCTATAACCGCTGCATTTGGAAAAGATAGCGTGTTGTTGTTCGTTGTCATCTTTTTGATCGCCTTACGTACGAAGTCACAAAAAGGTGGTAACGAAGCATCTGGTGAAGATCAGTGACCATACATAACGTTATCAATATTGATTACTTGCAATCGAGAAGCAAAACAAACTTGTTCCATTGACTGTTGAGGGGGCTTGTGGAAGGAGACAATTTCTGCGTTCGCATCATTTTTGCTGATGTTGTTCTCACTTGTTGCAAGACTTGATCGAATCTTACCCGGGAAGAAGGTAAGCTTTACAAGATAAATCAGATTTTACTAGTCACCTGCTTACATAATACAGAAGCTCAAGGTTATATAACAAACGTGTCTTGAAGGTTACTCAATAAGTTGTAGCTTATCGGTTTATCATGTCAGTTTGTACATCACTTTGTTCGCTATTGGCTTAAAGGGTTGGTTGGAATGTGCAATTATTAGCATTTTCAATGGTTTGCAAGCGCGGAAGTTGGAAATTAATTAGTCAACAGTGTTTAGTTTTGGTAATTATGGTTTTATGGTAATGATTCCTTGTTCATAAAATTGAGAAATCTGGCAGGTAATGAATTTTTCATCATTAAAGCTGTAGTAACAAGACGATAAAGATTTGTTAGATGGATGATCTTGACCTCACACCAGAGAAGCAACGGATATTAACGCAGGTTGGTTTGCACAGTGTATAGAATAACCAGACACCAGCTAACCACACTACTTTAAAAAGTATTGAGAGTAAGACCAATTCTCAGTTTTCACCAGTCACGTGATCAAAAACAAAATTCGTAACCGTTCAGTGAATAAAGTCAAGAATCTGGGATATGATAGATGATTAATATATCAACAACATCGCCAAAAATCAGGTCTTTGCTGTTTTTCATTCGCGCGTTATTTGTAGAAGTGTGTCAACCAAATTTATAGAGCTTTGTATGGAGTCGCCATGTTTGTGTCCTTCTAAGGGGCACAAATATGGCGGCTGTAAAGTAACAGAAACATCTGTCACTGAGTTTTGCTATTGAGACGAAAAGTTATTGCTCTAGAGATCCTCTACATTGAAATAAATGCTTCTTCTAGAGCAAGCACTGTTTAGTTAGCAAAAACTAAAGCGATAACTCATATTTTGACCTACGCGACAGCCTTCGTGGGCCACCACTTTCGTGTCACGCAACGCAAAAGCTTGGAAATTCAAACGTGCTCTGTTACAAAAGGAAGAACCCTTTCGAGCTAAAACGTTGTGAAACGTCAAGGTCCTATAGGGTCTTTTATCTGGTGGAACTGAAACCTCAGAAGGAAAGGTAATTTTTAATTTTGGAATATGATGATGTCACATGAAAGCCGAGAATAGACTACTAGTATTCCCCTTTTTGCTTAGCCTATCGAATGAGACACGAGAAACCCGCAAGAAAAAAAATGGCCACACGAGATCCTGGGTGTAAGAAGCACATGAAAAAAGAGACTATCGTATAAGCCCAAGAGTTTGCCCTTTTATGGCTGAGTGATTCTTCGGTGTGAATTTCCAATCTAATTAACCATATCCAATAGAATTCATTCAGCTTGTCATTGTCGTCTGTTGCCAACAACCCCAGGAGATGTGTAAATAAATTAATTCACTCAAATACCAAGTACAGGGCATGAATGAAGTCTTCCTTTAAGTGATTACAAAACTCGTGAAAGGAAGACTGATGAAAGAGCTATCTTGTAACGATTTTGAGCAGGTTATTAAGGTGATTCCCGGGTAAAAGAACCCGCCATAGATTTCCGATAAAACTTGGTATGGTGTCATTAGAGTACAAGGAGATGTTAAAAACGTAATAAAAAGAGGGGTTCACCGTGCCTGGTTTCATGCCATGATGCTGACAAATATGGTTATTTGGGTGACTTGGTTATCCCAGTGCACAACAAATAAGCTCAATTATTTTTCAATGCAGCGTGTTATATCACACAGAGTTCGACTTTCTTTGATTGCTTATTCATCTACGTCCCAGAAAAAATGGCTTCAAATACCCTGCATTGTTAATTGATATTTTTATCCCTTAAAGGAAACATAATTTGGACTTGCTCTATTGCGCCCGTTACGTCTCTATCTGTAGCATTTATTTCATTTGGCAAAAAAACTAGCCATAGATTTCTGCCAATTTTTTTCTCAGTTATTGCGGATATTGTTCTCATTGAATTTATAAAATAAAAAGTGGGGGTCACCGTGCTCGTTTAAGAGAAAAGGAGCTTTTATCTCGCTATCGAGCTTAGTTTGAGAGAAATCTCTTATGTTTTGTACACGCGCACGCTCATGTGCGCGCGCTGATGACGCAAAAATCGTGCGCAGTAGGAATGCGCAATACAAAACTCGGGAATCACCTTAAATGCAACTCAAAAAGTTTTTATGGCGATTTGAAAAGGTTTGTTTAAATGTTTGTTTTGCCTTGTTTGATCAGTGTGGCTGTTGGACAAAAAAAATTTAAGAGGTAAAGAACAACTGAGTACAAAATGTAGAAAGCAACAAGCTTTTATCAAAAGGCACAAATATATGGATCAACAAATACTCTCAGTACATCATCAATAAAGCGTTAAAGTAAAAAATAATTGCTGCTTATTTGAAAGGCTTTTTCAAGTAAAGAAGAATGGTGTTTTCCTTTTTGGAATACCTTTTTTCGTTTTAGATATATTTACATTTTTGTGTTATGCAAATGAGGAAAGTGATGACATCATAGGTGGTTTCAATAAAACAGTACAACACTCAATCAAGAATATCTCCAGAAATATTGGAGCAGTGTTTTTCAAACTTGGCACCAGAAATGTACATCACAAAAGAAACAGAATGACACCTACTATGTTCTCTGAAAGTACTACAAATTACGAAAAGAACAATAGGCAGCAGGTATTTCAAAACAGCTGGAAACAAGGGAGGACATGGCTAGTTTTTGACAATAAGACGATATTTTGCTCAGTTTTCATGATAAAGAGGCAGCGGCTGTGGATGTGTCAGTAAGTCACAAGAACAGCTTTACCTCTGGAAATTACCGAATGTAAATTAGAGACTTACAGTGCGTTTACTGAAACCGGGGCCACCCAGACAATGAAAACCAATCAGATGGCAGAACCGAAACAATAGATTCAAACATTTTCAAATCCAGCCAATCAAATGCCTTATTTTCAAATCCGGCCAATCAAACGCCCGGTACAAAACAATGAAATCTCAACTTGTTCGTAGTGATGCTCTCGACTACGGTGTCTGCGCAGTAAATTGTCAAATCGTTAGAAAATTTTACGTTACTTTACTTTAGATTTTACATTTAACGGTGGTAAGTTCATTACATTGACCGTTTTCAACTGTGAACGTACGGCCAAAAAAATTCTTCTTTACGGTTTTTTGTTTCGCTCCTGTTGTCTGTGCGTGTTTCTATTTATACACAGCTTTCGGTTGTCATTACCGTGAAATTCACCACGCAGTTCTCGGAAAAACGATTGCGTTCACTGTCTCAGCAGCTGTACAATTCGGAGTTTGAGCTTCCTTTCTGGGTTATCACTGTATTGAAATAACATCTTCATCGAAAATTCTTTCTGCGTTGTACTATCAAAGCCTCAGCGTGTAAAATTACTCAGCAAAAGCAAACGACGGCGCCATTGGAACCTTCCCTTCTCAGAGACCATTTCAATGGTTTCTTTGAAACAGTCGCGACAATATTCAAGCCCTACACCACACACTCTGGCGGTATATTATATTGACGACTGACATTCTTACGCAGCTTTTCTTTTCATATATTTTCTAAACCAACCAACTGCCCCTTAGAAATTGCAGCATTCAATCATGGGCTCCTGATACAATAAAATTCAAGCACGCGAAAGTGCTAACGGTTTGAACATGACAATTTATTGATAAGCGACACCGAGTCGCGTAAGCATCACAAAGAACAAGTTGGGATTTCATTGTTTTGTACCGAACATTTGATTGGCTGGATTTAAAAATGTTGGAATCTATTGTTTCAGTTCTGCCATCTGATTGGTTTTCATTGTCTGGGTGGCCCCGGTTTCAGTAAATGCACTATAAAGCTGTATGAGGAATCGCGTAATCACAAATTGGAAAAAGCTAGCAAAGAACCGTCCATGTGAAACACCAGTCATGAAATTCTTTTAGTTAACGCTCCATTAAAAGCCATGGAGCTTTTATTCAAGTTTTTCATTTTAAACTAGAGGAAATCGAGGGCTACATCATTTTGGGATTGGCCACTAAGAATTCAAGGAAACTGGCCCGACTGGCCACCAAGCACTGGAGTTAAGTTTTAGCTCTGAATCCCTGAGTCTTTTCACGTGCTTCTCGCCATCTCGTGGTCATTTTTTCTTGCGGGTTCCTTTTGGCGGCTCGCTTAACGGACTAATCAAAACGGGACTACTCGTACTCTACTGTAAGACTAACTGCAAGACTGATAAGAGAGACTGTTGGATCAATATTAGTATCTGGGCAACTCTGCACCTACCCCTCTCCTAACCCAACATGTTATAATAAGTTAATAAGTTACAGTAGTGTTACTGTTGGGTTAGGTTAGGGGTAGGTGTGCAGTTGCCAGATACTGATATTGATCCAGACTGTTTTGGTGTTAATTTTGTTAATCAAATTGTAGTAGCACAGTTCTTAAAAAGTCATGCTTACTAGCAGTACATATATATAGTAAAAAAATTCTGTTGCTCCGCTTCCCACCTCCATTAGTTCACACATCCCATATCTTGCCCAGCCAATGTCGGATGAGTGTTAATCAATACCCTCAATCAACCATTGATTGATGCTCCATGTATATCTCAATCAACACTTGATCAACATCTCCATTGATACTTGGTCAACACTTGATCAACATCTTGGTTGACACTCGGTCGGGACTCAACTAATTTTGGTAGAAACACTGTCAAGTGTCAATTGAAAACATATGAGTCGGTCTACACTCAGCCAAATATTGATCTAGTGTTGATCAAGTATCAATGGAGATGTTGATCGAATGTCAGTTGAGATGTTGATTGAGTGTCAAGCTAGTATTGACTGAGTATCAATCAAGATTTCAATCAAAATGCAGATCAAGTGTCAATTGCGTTGTTGATGGAGAGTCGGTTAAGGGTCAATCAAGGGTATCAATCGATGCTTGACTGCAGATGTCTCCACTACTTTGTAAATGTTGTGGTTTGAATTTATTTTTGGTTTAATTTTTGTTAAACCAGTTTAAATTTTTTGAACTGGTTCATATTTTTCAAACTAGGTTGAAATTTTTAAACCAGTTTAATTTTCAATTTTGAGCAGAATGTGAGCATGTGTCTTATGTTTTCACGAGAGAGGTTTACTACGGCTACTGCTTACCGAGGTTTCATAACTAAATGGCAGTTATTAGAGACGCTTTTTACGGGGAACTAATTAACTAGAACCATGCCTGATGAGGCGTTCAGCTGTCGACAAACCTAGGTTGGCTTACTTTTGATTTTGCCGCCATTCACCGAGGTTTGTTACTGTGTTTACACGACTAAAAACTTCACTTGAGTAAAGTAAAAACAAAACCAAGGTAAACATCTCTCGTGAAAACACGGGCTTAGTAATTTGAGTGAAGCACTCAAGTTAGTGGTTAGGCCTAAGCACTTAATATTTAGAATGGTTAGCTTTGATGTTAGGCTGGGAACTTTGCATACAACTTTAGTTAGTAGTTTGGGTTGAGCACTCAGGTTAGTGATTAGGCCTAACCACGTATTTGGAATTGCTTAGCTTCTTAGTAATTGAGACAAAGTTCATGTATGAATAAATTAAAATCTTAATGTATTTATGAATAAATTAAATTTTATATGAGAGGGACTTCGGGTGATGAACTGATAAATAAAACAAGTATGAGAGCTCTTGCATCAAATGCTTTCATAGTCAAGTGGCAATGACAGTGGTGAGTAAGAGATAAAACGAAAAAAATTGAAACCTGCTGTTAATTAGTATTCACGCTTAATGGGGATTTGGGGGAAGGGATAGAGTAGCTGGGGGATAGAATAATTCAGGAGGAACTCAGCGAGAATAGGAGAGAATAGGCTTCTTGCACTAAGAGGTCACGTGACCAATGCTTTCCTTAAACAGTGAGTTGTAATCTTGCTGATGCCAAAAATTGACAGAACACATAAAATTATCTTACACCCGAAATTTGAGAGGAAGTGCATTTAAGGGAGATTTTATGGTACTTTGATTCTTCAACAAAGTAGCATGACCAAAACGGACAAAACTAATTTTTGCATGTATCTTGTTAAATGTTTGATAATTACGTTCAGATGTGCTATAAATGCTACCGCATCATCTTTTCAACATTTTATTGAAGTTTAAATGCAAAATTTGCGTCAGAAAACGGTAATTCATAAGTTTTAAAAATCAAGCTTTGGTCATGTGACCAGCTACGGACTTTCTCATTTTAAGCAAATGGTGCGGGTTTGAAAAACCAAATCACTATAATTATTTTGTTTAAGAGATGACCCACTAATAGTGTTTCAAAGGCAAAATCATAAAACTTTCATTTTCATGAAAACGATATCACGTCATTGACCTCTTAGTGCAAGTGACCTATAGGATAGAGGAATGTTCAGATATATTTTCCCTTTTTTATAGATAGTTGACAGAAAAAATAAACTGGTTTGAAAATTTCTATCTGGTTTGAAAAATTTGAACCCAGTTTGAAAAATTTAACTGGTTTAAAAAATATTAAACCAAAAAAAAAAAAAATCAAACCACAACATAAACATGATCTAATCTAAATAAGCTAATTAAAGAAATGTGTAGCTGTAGTATCAGGGAGAGGTTACTCAGTGGCATGAGGCGTGACGGCCATTTTTATGTTTGAGATTTGTGATTGAGAACTGCATGTTTTTGTGCTGGTTATTATTTTGGTCCAAAAATAATTAGCCTTGGGGAATTGCCAAAAAGCTGAGCACCCAAGTTTTTGATGTAAAGCAATAAATTATTGCTGATAACATTATTACATGTAAACTATTTTCAAATGATGTTAGAAAACTTCCAGTTATAGAAAGGTCAGATGCAAAAACTGGCCCAGGATTCCCTCTCTCTTTTATTATTGCTATCTTTCTTCTGGTTCCTGGAATAAAGGTGACTTTTTTTAGTTTTTTATTTGGGCTGTTGGTTTTATGTGTTGGTTGATTAATTACAGTATTGTTGTGTTTTAAATTATTCAGTTCCGTGATTGCGTCAGTGATATTATACAGCCGCACCACAATGATCATTTCTTATTAAGATGGCTTCGAGGTAATTGACAGAGAATATTATTGAAGTCTTGGATCAATACAAATTGCAGCATAGACTTGATGACAAAATCTAAACATAACTTTTAATAGTTAGCCACATGAATGGAAGAACTCTCAAGATCCTGTTATAAATATTGTGGGTACATGTACAACTGTTATTTACATCTCTGTTGAGACTGAGTTGTTATGAAGAGTGAAAGTGTTTATGACAGAGGAAAACGAGAGGACCCATAGACAAACCCCTTTAGCAAGAATGGAAACCTTTAAAAACAATGAGAACCTTCAACATGCTCAACCCTCGTGATCCAGGATTGAATTATTCCTGGGATGAATATATTTGTTTGGGACCGTCTTGTACCTGTACTAACACAGACAATGTTCCTCAAATGCAAACACAAAGGGAAAAAACAATTAAAAATGCCACGGCAATTGCTGTGTAGTTCACTCAGTCATATTACAATTTGTAATTAGAGTTCTTAGTCTTTATAGCTATCCTGGAAGAAGAAGTCATTTGCAACACAAGCTGTTAATCCAAATGTAAATTATGTGCATGACTACTTGAGCCAGGTGACATGTCCATTTTTGTCCCAGAAATCATGTTGAAAGTTTCTTTAATTTCTGCATGCTGTACAAAACAAGGTGGACAAGGTATAACAAATTTGAAAATAAATTTAACTTTAATTTCATGTCTTTGTTTATCATTTTATTTTTATCTTTTCTTCATTTAGCAAGAGATTTCAGCATAGAGAAAGCAGATATCATGCTCAGAGAGGTATTTATATCTGACTAACACGTTTGTCACAGTTGGTCAAATTACTGATACAAATAATTTAATAGTTACTTACCAATATTATTACTGTAGAGCAGCATAATAAGGATTTAAGAAGAATATGTAGAGGGAGTGCTAATTCTCAAATTCATTACTTTTTTCCAGTGAGAATGCATTGCACTGCGCCACCTTTTACCGGAGTGCATTGCTCCATGAACAACTCGAGGGTGTCACACTGTCGAGCCATCATCCTTTTTCACATGAATTCCAGTGAGAAAGTTTGCTTTGATTTACCTGTAAAATGATGTGAAGAAGATCATGCTTGACTTTCACAACTCCTGCTTCAATTGCTCTTTATGCAGTGTTTGAAAGTTTGTAATAATTTATTGTAAATCAGGATGATTAATGAATGCAACATCTTAATTTTAATCTTAGCCTGCGAACAGTCTCCCGGTTCGGTTGGGTTTAGGGCGAGATAGCCGAGTGTAGTCTATGGCGAGCGGGATGAACCGAGAGCGGTCTGGTGAGGAGGGAGTGCACAGGGGAGCCTGTAGACATTCCATTGATGCCGCCGTTCCATGATACCAGCTCCTGGTATCAAGATCTGATTGGTTGAGTCGATGACTGTTGACAGCTCTGAGATAAATAATTGACAGATCTTGACAACTGCTTGTAAATTAGCATAATTCTTGCCGAGACCGTCAACAACGGCTTCCGTGTGCACTGCACAGTTCACTGACGACGAATTTGAAGCAGCTTTGAGCAATTCTTTGCAACATTTTCGTCATATCTCTTGTTTGAAACGTGAGTAGAAGCTATGCCTTGAAACTGTGGCGTAGAAGCGCGATGTTTTCGGAATTCTACAGACTGATTTCAGGAAGAGCCTAATTTTTCAATTGCTACCGCGTCTATGATGGTAAACAGTGGTAAATAAGATAGACAGGCCAAACACGACTCCTACGGTTCGTGCCATTTGTTGATTTGCCGTTTATTTTTCGGTCTTTCGACCTTTTTGTCGCTTCACTCTTGTTCATGAAAGGCATTTCGTATTGTGCTATAAGGAGAAAACTTAAGAGCCGTTAGATCGTGCTATGTGGCAAATTTTAAGAAGTCATAGGTTTGCATGATTTCCGCTGTTATCTGCGTGTTGCTTCGTTGAGTTTGACACCTCTATAATTTGCCATGTGTTAGAGTATTGTTTAGGCTCATTTCTATTACAAGATTTGTTTTTTGAGTCTCCAAGTATTTGCTTTTAAGGGACAAAATATGACATTTACCGTGAACGCAGAGTTGCTTACTCGCATTCTATATTGAGACGCCGGACCCGGCTATGATTAGAACTGTTTGCAAGTACAGTAGGTAGATTCTTATCACAGGTGTCATATTTGCCCTCCCACGTTTTCCTTCGTAGCTTTACTTCGAGAAAGCTATAGGCTTGTCTAGAGAAATTCTAATGTTCCTTGCAGCTATCTGATCGAGCTTATGTTCGTGGAGCTCGATGTATAGGTTTATTTCTCCTTTGATTGTTCTGGTGCCACAGGATTTAAATTTAACTCATTACGCGCAAGTCTGGTCGACTGTGTTGCGTGTTGTATATGCTATTGTTCGGCTTAGTTCTGATTGTAGACCTCTTAAAACTTGCCGCCCAGCACGCAATCTAACGGCTCTAGTTTTCTCATTTTCTCATAGGAGTCGTGTTTGGCCTGTCTACTTTATTTACCATCAATTACGGTAGACTGTTATAAAAAGACGATTCATCGGCGCGGGGAAACCCATCAATTTTGACAGGTTTAATTACCTCCTTGACAGATATGTAACAGGCTAATCACCAAGGGGCGGAACGGTACATTGAAAACAATGTCTACAGGCTCCCCCGCGTCCCACTCGCTCACCGAATTTTTTTTTCCGACCTCGCTGGGCCTGGGAGCCTGTTCGCAGGCTATTTTAATCTTAGTATGTCATTTCTTACCAATCTTACCTCCTTGGCTTAATTCTTAAATAAAGTGTCATTACTAAACCTCACTATGTGCTTTTTTGTCTCAATCCCTTGTCACACCTTGCCAACAATGAATTATCATTCACCACGATTTGACACCACTTTAAGAAATAAGGGTTACAATGTACATCTTGGAACACGCAGATAGATGAATCACTAAGTAAAATATGTTAGTATGAACAGAATGTGCCATTACTATCCATTAGATAATTTATGCTGGTTTAGAAAACAATCCTTGTTTGGATGAATTTTGATCCCACACAGTAACATGAGAAAGCCTTTCCTGCACCTTCACAAAAAAATTTAACAATTAATATCAAATCAACCAACAGTTGAGAACTTGCAACTTGGAAACCAGGTTGATTCCCGTGTTACTTTCAAAACCATCTTCAAAGTTACCACCTTAAAGTTTATGACTTGTCATCCTCCATCACAATTGATCTGTACTAATCAGTCAAGCAGGAAGTTTGTCTGTTAGTTTGTCAAGATTCTTAAAATACACTCAAAAAAAAATTTAAATTAACAAATTAGTCAGGAAATAAATTTAAAGAAAAAGCTAATGAAGTTAACATGCAGTTGATCCGTCAGTTATTTTTTTTTGTCTTCTTTCATTTATAGAGTATGGACATACGCAGACGCCTGAAACTTGACACTTTGGTTGAAACATACAAGGTTCCTGAGGTGAGGTCATATTCCTTTACCAATCATTTAATTAAAATGTGTGCAATATTAAAGCATGCAATTAACTGCTGTCAATGATATAGTTAGGTAAAATCTGCATTCATGCCAAGTGACCTATCAGGCTGGAGCTTATCCCGGTTTCTGTAGCATGAAGCGACTGGGAGTATTTCTACTCTCCCCTGGATGGGATACTGGTCCATCACAGGGTTACCCCCAGCATTAAATTCGCCGGTACACATTTATTCACCTGGGTTTAGAGAGGCACTGTGAGAGTTAAGTGTCTTGCCCAAGAACACAACACAATGTCCCCAGCCAGCGCTCGAACCCGGAGCACTCGCTCCGTAGTCAAGCGAGCTAACCATGAGGCCACCGCACCTCCCCCTGTCAATTATATACTTAATAACAATTATTTTATATCAGTGATTTTAATAATAAAATGGTATTGATTAGCAATAACTAGTATTTGATACCGCAATGTGACCGATCTCTCCAGGTGTTGTCAAAATACTATCCTGGAAGTTACTTTGGCTTTGATAGAGATGGCTCACCAGTCTTCATTGATCCCATCGGACAAATTGACTTTAAAGGTATGATGACAGGGCCCTGAGTGAGAAGATTTTGAAATGTGCAAGAGCCCTGGACAAGTATTTAAACTAGGATATCCAGTCTAAAATTATGCTGGACACTGCATTTGTGTTACTGAATAAGATGACTCTAGTTGTTGATTATTATTAGGTTTTTGTTATAGTTGTTTTGCTTATGCAGGAGTCCAGGATATCTTTTGATGCCTTAGTTAAATAAATATAATTTTTTTACATTTTGTAAGGACTGCTGTCATCTGTAAAGAAAGAGGAAATTGTTAGATTCAAGGCTTACTTAGGTGAATATGGAATGGCCCTAGGCAGACAACAGTCAGCAAAGGTATAAATTATAGTTGATGATAATCTGAGATAGAATATTCTATTCTTCTGAAGTAATTAAAAATATTTCATCATTTCTGATTGGTTAAAACCACATGCATAATTCACTGTAACCAGCTGTTGTTGATCAAATATTGAACGGCTGCAAATTATTGCACTGATGACATCAAAATGACATCAAAAGTGCAGCCTGCTTCAGATTATTGACCCATTGACGGAGAAAACCTGGGGACGAGGTTGTGCTATTTTTGTTGGGTGCAAAAACAAAGAGCAAAATGGCAAAACTCCTTTCACTTCACAAAGCAATTATGGAATTCGACTTTTGTAGGATTTGAAGAATTCTGCACATCTGGAAGGGTGTTATGACCAATTCAGCCTTCAGCCTGATTGTGGATAACACCCTCCTTGATCAGCATAGCCTGCAAGCAGGCTCACTTGTTTGGGTAGGGTATCGCGGGCAAAGGTGCAGGAGCTGCAACCGCTAGCTGGCGAGGAGAATGGGGCGAGGAAAAGTGAGCCTGCACGCGAGCTATTGATTTTTGAATTCCCCACGTTCTCTGACGAATGCAGCGATCCGATTGGTTAAAATTGACAGATTACAGAAACCAGTGCAAGCTTACTGCATTTCACATCATGCGGACCGTCTGTAGGCTTTGTTTAAGGAGCATTCCTCAAGTTTTCGATTAATTCTGACTTAAGTTTTCAACTAAAACTAGAGCAGAAAATAGCTGTGAATTGTTTACTGGAAGGGAGGGATGTTTTCGCAGTGATGCCGACCGGTGCCAGTAGAAGTTCTTTTTAGCTGTTCTCCACAGCGATTGAACAGAAGAAGATTTGAGAAGGAGAGTATCCGAATGGTATGATTCTAGTTATTTGCCCCTTGATAGGTCTAATTGAAGACCGGGTTAAGGAAGGACAACCTCTCGATTTGACCTGTGCTTCGCTACAAGATGTAAATGACCTTTTTAGTGACGATCCTGTGCCACAACGTCTGTTTGCATCAGCAGAGAAGGCATACGTTAATTTGCAGCAACGATCGCGGTTTGTTTTTTTAGTTTATTCGCTTCGTTCATATATATTCTTTGGAGTCTTATTCAGGTTCTACAGAACTGCTGAGAAAAGAACTAAATGGCTACTAATTTAGTATAGTTGAAATACGATTGATCTCAAAGTAATTAGCTTGTTTTCGTTGTCTTTTTGACTTACAACTTTCATCTTTCTTTCGCAGCGCTGTAATATATTTCATCGTGCGGCAAAGAGATTATTTGTTTTGTTGTTATCAAATTGGTTTTCACATGTTTCTTTAGCTTTCAATATTCGTTGTTTCTTAAATGTAGCCCTTATAGTTCAAGAATGGAAATTCTGTTGTACGTGGTTTCGAATTAAAAAAAGTATCCCCGAAGTCAACAGTTGAAAGTTAACTCATCGCGCCATCCATGAAGTTTGACCTTCCTCCGAGTCTCCACATTGCGTGCAATGTGGTGTCATGTTTGTTTACTTTTTGCTTCGCTCCTATTGACACATGTGAAATGCCGACTTGACACCTCGCGAGGGGCGGAATTCAAAAATCAATAGCTCACGTGCAGGCTCACTTTCCCTCACCTCATTCTTCTTGCCGGATTCGCCGGTTCTCGGTTCTTTGTCACCTTTGGTCGTGATACCCTACCCAAACAAGTGAGCCTGCTCGCAGGCTATGATCAGCAGAATTCTTCATATCCTACTTATCCTCATTCAATAATTGCTAAAATAATAACACTGTTTAACTATGATGACAATTTCTTCTAAATAACAAATCTGTTAGGATATTAGAAACTGAAAAATCAAATCAATACATATACATCTCTCTTGCTCAGCTTGGTAAAAATGTAGACCAGATTGTGATGGTGATGGATATGGAGGGCCTGGGACTAAAGCATCTTTGGAAACCAGGTTTGTATATAAAATGCAAGAAGCTGCCAATAAATGCTGACTGAGCTGTGGAGTTTATCTATACTGGATACGTGTTGTAATGAAGGGATGCTGATACCTTCTTTGCCAAGCTGTGATAATGAATGTGTGACTAGTAACCATTAACATGTGACCAGTATTTGATGCAGCTAACCCAGAACCAAACATGACACAGGCCTTACAAACAACAACAAATCAAACAACTCACTGAGTCAATTGATTGCATCAGTCCATGAAATGTTGTTGTTGTTGTGCTATGGAAATATACATCTTCTCTAAATTCCATTGTCTTCTCCTGCTGTTTATAATAAACTTATTTCCTTTTAATTTCAGGTGTGGTGCTGTTTAACACAGTAAGTCACAACATTACCTATTACCAACTCTAAACTGAGGGCAATTTTACTTTGCCTGTTACAATTTAATTTATACTAATAGCACTCTTTGAACATTGTTACCATTATGTTATTGTGGTTCTTAAATATATTGACTTTAATTCAACAGATTACTGCATTTTATGAAGATAATTTTCCTGAGGTGATGAAGAATATTCTAGTAATTAAAGGTGCGTTTCTCATTTTCTTGAAGCTGTTGTTCTCTGCCATTTTTGATCAACATTTCATCAATTACCTGAATGGGCAAAATATAATTTTCCCTAATTGATTGGCTGAGGAGAGACAAAACTTTAATCCTTGAAAGAAGGAAGTACTGTAGTAGTAACAGTTAAAGTATAGTATGTAGTTACAGTCAGTGATGTTAAGAAATAACTTTCATGTCATTCCCTCCCTCCCATTATTGAGTTATTTTTTGTAACAAAAATACCTCTTAGTCAGCGCATAGAGTATGTTATGGACGGGTCAATGGATCAGTGAGTCAGTGAGTCAGTGAGAGATGTATGTATGTCACACCTATCAGATCGGATCTGCTATAAACAGCCAATCAAATTTCTTGTCTTAAAGGTAAATGGTATGTGAGATTTGATCCCGATACAGTTCAGAATGGCCATATTTATTCTTCTATGAAAGAGGAGGAAGCATTTACTTCAACATTTTCTGTGGGTTAGGCTGAGGATTTTAGTTATGGACAAGATGAGCCTTGAAATTTGAAACAGTGCGTGAGCTAGTTGTATGCAAATGGGACGAGATATTTTTATTTTTCGTTACAAATGGTAACTTGACACTTTTGTTTTTCATATGGGAGCAAATCGTTCCCACGAAATGCTTGTTTTTTTAGTTACAAATGGTAATTTGACACTTAAAATTGTTTTTTATATGAGAGCAAATCGTTCGCACAAGATGTTTGCTACTTTTAGTTATAAATGGTAACTTGACACTTTTGTTTTTCATATGGGAGTAAATTAAATTAGACTTTCAACGTGTCAGAGGGGTTTTTTCTCTTTCTTTCTATTTTCGGTGAAGTAGTGTTGTTGTGTAAAAAGGGTAAACTTATGACTCGTATAAAATACGAAAAGGTCTCTTTACTTGAGTATTTTGAGCAAAAAGTCTTCTGGGGATGGAAGGGCTATGTGATCGATGAGTGAGGGAGTTATGCATGTGCGCGTGTCACAAGATGGTATCTACATTAATTTGGAGACATGTCCGATTATTGTCTGTTGTTCAGTCAAACATTTGATGGCTTACTATTTAGCTATCTTACCATTACCGATGTAACATGGTATGTACATCATAAATTCCCAGTTTCTTTCTTGCTGTACATCGCAACCAAAACTGTAAACAGTTTTACAAATGCTCCTATCACCAAAAAAAAATAACTCTTGCATGCTTTGCATGCCTATGTTTCCTTGGGGCATGGGTATGGCCTAGGCAAGCGAAGAAGCAGTTGACACAACAAAAGTTCTGCCAGGGATGAAAAACAGCCACTGAAAGTAGTAAGTCTAAATCTCCTTTTGAAAACCCCTGGGTTATGGCATCCACCTATACTGTATGCCCTGTAGTTAAGGTTATACTTCCCACAGTTCAAGTATGTCTTACTTTTAATTGTTACATTGCAGCTCCCAAGATATTTCCTATAGCATATGCTTTGGTCAAACCTTTTCTAAATGAAGTCACAAGAAACAAAGTGAAAATTCTGGGAGGTATTACTTTGGATAGCTTGTTTCAGTCTATTTGTTTGTTTGAAATGTAAAAAGGGATATACTAGGCTTATGAAACCCTCATCCAGTACAAATGCACTCACCTTTGACATATTGTATTTGTGGTAGGAGATTGGAAAACAGAGATTCTGGAATATATTGATAAAGACAACTTGCCGGAGTACTATGGAGGCAAGTGTCGAGATCCTGATGGAGACCCGCTGTGCAGATCAAGGGTACACACATATTTATGTTTTCTGATATATGTCAGTTACTACACATACTGTGGTTGGTCAATTTTTTACTATGTGGCCCACTAAAATTTAGAGCTGTTTTTGTTGCCAAAATATTTCTTGATTTAGCACCCACTGTTCTTAACTTTCATAGCATGTATAAGTTGAAATCTTTGTTATACTTTAGCATACTAATGACTTAACAACAATTTCAAATTGAATTGTTTTGCTTTTTACTTGAATTTGATCATATGACGCCCTTTTGCATTAATACAAAATTTTTCCTAAACCTGTCAGACACACTGTAGAGATAAAACAAATATCTTTATACTAACCTAATGTCTTCTCGGTCCATACTGTAAGTTAGGAATCATCATCCCTCCTCCTTCTAAGGAGGAGATGGGCAGACAGACACACCCTTTGTGCTCAGGCCATAAATTGAAGGGGAAAAGCCCTTGTTGTAACTTACAGTATGGACCTAAAACTCAGTTAGTAATAGACATTAATAAATAATTATTGCTTCCTTGAGGATTGAAAGTTATATTAAAGTAGCCTAATATAAACAAAAATAAATAGAATTTGCTAGAAAGTATTTTTTATATCTTCTTTTTATTTTGTTTGGTAACATGCATTTCATTTCATTTGAAGATTTGTTATGGTGGTGATGTACCATTGACGTATTACTGTAATGAAAATTACAAGACAGACAGCTTGACTGAAGAAAGTTACCAAGTGGGATGTGTCAAGCGAGGAACTGCATTGAAACTCAGCTTTGAAGTTGAATCAGCTGGGAGTGTGCTGAGGTACAGTAGGTCTTACATGATTTTAACCTTAATGAAGAGGAAAGTACGCTGCAAACAATAGCTTTTGCCACCAAGTTTCGAGGTCTTTATGTTAGCACAAGATTCCTGTAGAAAATGATCTGGGATGAACAGGTAAAAATGTTCTTAATGGGCTCAGGCACAACAGGAAAAGGGAGGAAAAAAGTACCTTTCAGTCTACTTCCAATTTAACCTGTGCACTTGTTGCATCTTTTGAGGTACCTGCCATTACAAGACAGAGGAAAATCAAGATACACCCCTGAGTTATTTGCATTCTCAGCATTGTAATTTCTAATGTGTGTGTGTTTACAACTACAAATAACTACAAATACAAGCTATCATTGTTAAAGGTTCATATAACTCAGTGTTCTGTGTTACAGTCACCTTCCCTAAAAGAACAACTATGACTGAAGATAGCTGACTAATAATTTGTGCAAGTTGATTGCATCAAAAGAATACTCAAGGTTTCAACCAAAACAGTCATTGCATTGCTCACTTGGTCGCCTGCTTAGTCAGTGGAGCAAATTGAAGTCCTTTTTGACTATTCAAATCAGTTTTGGTGTATTGCATCCTTAACTGGAGAATGTTTGTTTCCCGTTGTAGCTGGCAGTACAAATCTCTAGACCATGACATTGGATTTGGTGTTTTCTTCACTGAGAAGGGCAAGGCTGGTTCCAAAGCTGTGGAGGAAATGGTGTGGATTGATATCTTCCTATTCTCTGTTTTGTAGTAAATAATGTGAAATTAAATTAAACACATTGTTGATCACCATAACATGAGCAAAATTTTCTATTGTGACACTGAAACCAAGAAAATTTGAAGCAAGAGCAAGTGTAAATCTTCAGCAAGTGTGGGAATAGTTTATCTCAAAGTTATCACAAGGTGATTTCAATTTGTCTGTCCCTCCTCCCCCTTAGAAGGAGGAAGGAAGAGGAATAGACAAGTAGAGGGCAAGAGAGAAACGATGGATGGGTGGGTGAGGGACAGTTGAGGGTGGTATAGAGGAGGACAAGTGAAGGAGACGACAGAGAGGATTGAGTAGGAAATGGGCTTGAATTAATAAGGCTTGTGAAAGTCTCCTTTTGATTTGCCAGCACTTATGGACGTAGAAAATGACAAGCTTGGCACTGATTTGTTCTATCAAACAGTACCAGGTTTTAAATCAATATAGTTTAAAATAAGTGGCAGAAATAACAGTTATATTGGGCAAACACTGTAATTGTACTGGCTTTTCAAAGTTAAGGCGATCTTAAACTGGAAGCTCTAAAGCTGTAGATAGCCCAGGTTGACACAAGCACAATATCTCAAGTGAGGTTACTCTAGCTTCATTTAGTTGACAACTTACTTGTCACTCTGAATAAAAAAAAGCAATAGAGAATTATTTTAGCACCAAAAGGATATCCTACTGAGTACTTGAATTGGATTACCTTATCTTGTATAGAACATTTACTGACTAAAGGAAGTGTTTTATTCACCATGTTAATTGTGGACATGCCTATTAACAAGCTGTCACCAAGGGGCATGTGTACAGTAGATGAATTTCCAGTGCCCAGGTGACAATGTTCAGCCCCTATTTTTTGTCTTGTAACCTTGGTTTATCTCTTAGTCACCTATGTACCTGTACATGCACTGCACATAATTACTTCATGGATATACATATGTACATAACCTTTATTTCAGTGTCTATTCCGTCTAGTGCCAAGAGCCACTAATTGGGGACAGTTGAACAAGAATTGGAATGTTTGTCTTTCAGATTCCAACCGAGAGACGGGACTGTCACATGATTCCCGAGGAAGGATCCATTCTCTGTGAGAAACCAGGGATCTGTAAGTACTGTAACAATTCTTTATTTTAAATTAACAATTTTTCCTTCTTTCTGACTGAGGTCTAAAGACGGTGATATTTTAGGAATTTCCCACTTTTTACTTTAGTTAGTCTGTTTACATACAAAGCCATCAGCTAACCAAGTTGACCTTTTATCTCTCCAGATATTCTTCGTTTTGATAACTCTTACAGCTGGACAAGAAACAAAAAAATTTTGTATAATGTGGAAATTTCTACGTCTACAGATAATTCTCTTAGGAGATGATTCGATGTGGAGTAGTGTCTCTTATGGAGTCATGTTGTACCAGTCCATCAATCTAATTAATAACTGTAAAGTGAATACTTTTTGGCACTCAGGCAAAACAGGGATAAGCAAGGGAAGGTTCACTTGATTTCCTCACATGCCAAGACAACCTGAGTTCAAAAAGTTAGTCAAAATATTTTTAAAGGAAATTTAAGTTTTGAGAATCCATCTGAATTCTGTGGTGTGTTTTATTCAACCTTAGTAAACAGAAGTCTGCAGACAGACTTGACCCAAAAACTTCCATTCAGATAGGGTTTGCTTTTCGAGGAGGATCAGGGATTTTGTTGTTTCATGAAGAATGTCCTTGATCATCTGGTATAATCGTATAAAATCAGGTAAATAGAACAAGAACAACAGGCTTATCAATCAAATTAGTGTCTTCTAGGCATAGCATAGAAAAAATGAAATCCCTGATCATCTCGTATTTTCATGACACATGAAAACCAAACATACGTATGTGAGAAAACCAAATGAATACAGACACTGTACAGATCCATACATGTAGAGTTATGACTCACACCTCAGCTGTCTTCTTGGCAGAAGAACAATATTGAGGGTGTGCATATGAATTAAAAACATTTGCTTCCCAGGGGTATCCCTTAGTGCTTTGTTAGGCAGTAGAACCATTTTCATGACATCCCATACTATGCCTTGACTAACCTGAATGAATTTTTGGAGTGGAACAGTTTTTAAAAGATTATAACAGACAAATATGCTTCTTATAGACTGTGAGAGCTCTCTATGTTTTATAGCTGTTTCAATTTAAACAGGTGTTAATCAGGAATTTATACCCAGTAAATATTATTTATTTTATTTTTCTTTGAACAATATAGATCTTTCGTTTAGGTTAAGTGTTGCAGGCTCTTAGGGACTATGTTACTTGACAAAAGTTGTAACTGTTATTGTGTTGTTAATATTTAGCTTTGAAATGCCAATCATTTATCAATTTCCTATGAAACTTCCTACTGATTTATTATCCGCTATTACTCAAGCCAAGTATGTGATTTCAAAATCAAGGCATTCATAGAATCGTGGTTTTCATGTACATATCTATAATAGTTCTTGAATTTTGCTGCTAGAAAGTTGTCTATATTGTAGGAACCACATTTCTCACAATGCCCTAGTTTTTTCACGTAGCATAGGCAATAAGAGAAAACACGCAAGTTAGAGATTGTTAGCGAAGTCACACTGCTACCGTGCTACGATCAGAGAATCCAAGTTACTGCTATTTCAAGTGTATTTCACATTCTCTCTGCTATCTTTTGATGTGAGTTGCTATTTTGCAACTGTAGATAGTCATATTGATATCTTTGTTTGTTACGAAAAGAGTTGTTATCGCCTCAGTTTATTAATTTCAAGTATCAATAATATTTTGATGCTAATTTGTTTCACCCTGTGGTCTTGTAAGTTTTAATTTGATTGTTCTATTTTGATTAGATTTATATTTATCCCTTATCTATTAGGTAGGGCTTTTTTTAATATCGCTTTTCAGTTTGAACCTACTTGTACAACTACTATACCTTCTTTGTTTTAATAAGCAGTCCTATTTTTATCTGCTATACTGCTAGTTGCGATCTACTGGTTTTCGCTATTTCGCCAGTCGAGCTACATATTATGAACTAGATCTGTGGACTTGACCTGTCATTAAATCAGTTTGAATCCACCAAATGGAGTGTGAATCACTTATCATCTCACATCACAATACCCTGTACATAGTTTAAGATTTGAGTAAGAAGCAACCTCTGGAATCTTTACAATCACACTGTATTCAGTTTATTAAAAATAGGAGGTACCCGTACTTTTATTTATTCATCATTCAAATATTTAGTGTGTTCAAAACTGCAGAATGAAAATGATGTGATAATTTTTCCCAAGTGGATGATGAATCAATTCAAAATTTTAATTGCATCTAAATCAGTAGGCCTGATTTCCTCCACTCTCGCCAGTTTATTCTACATTGTTGGAGTGTGGGCTCCTTTCACAAAATAGCAATAGGTTATCAAGCCTACTAAATCAGCTCAGGAGTCTTACTTACTTAACAGTGAATATAAAGTAATATTATTTTTAATGTGCAGTATTTCATATTTAATTATAACTTATTTATTTAATGACAAAGAATCTATAGGTAGATTCCATTTGCAGAATTTATTGCTCAGCTATTAATAACAATATTTTAGTTCGTGTTGCAGGATAACTTTTTAGCATTGAGTTACAGCTATGACATTGTTATTGTTCTTAAATATTAGAAGAATCATGTATGTATGTATGTATGTATCATCACTGTAACTGAGTGAACTACAGGTGTAAATGAATTGAATGAACAGTATTTTATAACTCAATTATTTCCTCATTTATTTATTCATTATTTATTTATTTACCTATTAATATGAACTTTTAGTAACTTTCAAATAGCACAGTAATAAATGTGGTAAAACTTTAAGTCTGAGAATTCAATGTGATTGTTTCTTCACACAAGTGACATCATGAGCCCAGTAAGTCAGAATTTATCTGTCAGCAAAAAACTTTCTTTCCTACAAAGCAGTCTATAGTAAGAGTATTTTCACATGACATCATGGCAGTCACCTTGGCATCTGTAAAAAAATGAAACAGCAGCCATGTTGGTCTCAAACCAATCCTTTGGGAATTGAACTTTTTTTAAAGCCTAGTTCACACTAGGGACATAACATGTTTTGTTTGTAGTGTGAGCATCCTGACATAATGACAGAGTAGCCACATAAGGAGAAAAGCTAATCTTTTCCTTATGTCTTTATGCTGATGTTCACATTACTGGCATAAGCAATTATGTTTTGGTATGTTTCTATTTTATCAATGCATACTAGTAATTTCCAGGCCAACAACAAAAAAATTCTGTTTTTCAAGTCTCAGAATGTACAGTAGTCTGGATTAGGAAGCTTCCATATAACAGGAGGGGGTAATTGGGATTTTTGGTTTTGCGGATTTGGCCAATTTTTGGTTCGGTTTTTCGGTTTACGCTCTGAGAAATTGCAGTTTTTCGGTTTCGGTGTCTTGTGCGGTTTGCGGGTTTTCTCCAATTTAGCCTTTGGTTTTCGGTTTCTGTCAACAATGATGACGGTTTTTCGGATTCTTCTGCCCAATTCATTTTACGGTTTTTCTGGTTTTGCTAAGGAAGTCACACCTTCCAGTCACGCTAAGACTATAATTCTAAGGGACCACTTACAGTTAGAGGAATGCATGACAAGCCTGGTCTCTTCAGCAGCCATTATTTGGGTCGTAGCTGCTGCCAAGCAGCCCAGAGGACAGATGTGGGTTAATTTTTGCTGGGTATGTGTCGCTGGCCTCTCAGAGCCCCTACCCTATACCCCCTTTTAGTATAAATTTACCGTAGTCTATTGTGAATCAGTGAATTTGATTGGCTCCATTAGCGTTGACTATCTGCTGATAGTCAACAGTTACGCATCAGTGCACATCGTTGACTATCTGCTCGTAGAAAACTCGGGCTCGTAGTCTAATTGTTAAATAGTCTATACTGTGGTCAGTTATAGACTCCATCTTAGTCACTAAGTATATACCTTATATTGAATAACATACACTTTACATTTTCACCCACATAGCAAACATTCTGGTACGTTTTCTAGCCGTAAATAGGAAGAATTGTCTCACACCAAAAATCAGAAAATGTGCGACCCCATTCTAGTGACTCTATTGAAAATGGGACCCCATGATAGTCAATCCAGTCATGAAAATGCGATCTCATCCATATCCAGTGGCACATCCCCATTAGCCTCCAATAGGGCTGTACCTCCCCCTGGGCCAAGCAGTCTATGAAATGATCAAGATAACATCAAAGCAAAAGACTGTGGACTATCTAGTTTCTATAACTCAATTGCGAGTTGTCTCGATCCCCTTTTCGCCTTGGGAATAACATTGCCGGCTCACTCACTCCGTTAACATGGAATAAAAGCGAAGGAGAGACCATTTGGTCGTAAAATAAAGTAGTTTGGTTGTAAAATGGGCTTCCATTGTGCCTGCACAAATGAAAATTCTGACAATGGCAGTCAAAAAGGAGCTTTTTAGGCTACGATGTGTTCCGGCACTAACAAGGGAATAACCAAAAAGAACTTTGGAAAGTAAAATAAGTTTATACGTATAAAAATTAATAACGGAGATTATGAAGACTACCAAAGCTTTGTGAGTGAAGAGTTTTATGCGGTTTTAATCAAATTTTCTTACGGTTTTCGCAATTTTTCGCGGGGGTTTTCAGTTTCTAGTAGGCCCCTACGCCCCCGTCATAACAGACACAAATTCACAAACATTCTCAGTAATTCTCTGTCTGAGCAAACAATTTGCAGTCTTCCCCACAAATGTCTGCTGAATCTAAGGGCACATTCCTTTCCTTTCGTTTGCGCACATCCTGATCGAGGCTGTGAAACCCAGAGAAGTTTGCAAGACATTTCAATGGATACCAGCGTGACATTTCAATGATCACGTGGACATTAAATCTGTTGATTTAATTCCCTTATCAGAAGGAGGCTGTTGCATTTTACGTGAAGAAAAAGATGGAAATGGTCATATGCAGAGATTTGTTTGCAAACCAAAATGCTAGCATGTCCTTCCATAGAGAGTGTAAGATGTTTACAATATTCAGTTTAAATCCCCTTTGAAAGGGTCGACATTGATGTACATTACAGGGCAACAGTTTGCATTGTACTTCTTGCCCCAAGGGAACCTATTCAGTTTACAACTATTGGCTTTTTATTACATAAGCCTGGTGCTGATTGGCTCTAAAGTTATCTCTAGCTGATCTTTATGAACAAAAGGAATGGAATGTGCTGTTTGTTTGAGCAGACATTCATGGTGGAGGAAAACTGCATGCCTAGCCCAAGAAGCCTCTGCATAGAGGCTAGTGTCCCTCTTTGTATTTTCACCAAAAATTCCCCCCTTTTTCAACATGTGTGGTGAAGTTGACTAGTTTCTGCATTTGTATGTGGGTGTAGGTATTTTTAAAACTCAAAACTCTCATAATTTGTAGATCAGTATTGAGTAACAAATTATTCAACTCTAGCCATACAAACCATGTACACAAACCTGCAATTTCACTTTTCATTTTGAAACTGGAGATTTCAAATTCAAAGTATAGAAAAATAACACCAAAAACTGCACACTCGTACACTCCATCTCGTTAAGCTTCTACTTATTTTAAGCAGCAGATTCACTGTGCGGTTTTAATCATTCTTAAACTTCCTCTTATTGTACAACTGTACACTGTATGTGAAAATCAGCAGCTACATGTGAAATAATCTTCAAATATTGACGTTCAAAGCGATCAGTAAATACAAATCTTTGCCACTGGGAAACAACCATACAGATAAATTATGATTAAAGCTTCATGAATCATTCATCATCTTCTGAGGGTTTGTGCTCACGTAGTCCTCCACGAGCCTTGACCTTTCTTTTGGTAAACGTTGTTCTCTCTTTATCTTCTCCTGCAGATTTAGAGATCTTTGTGATCTCTGAAGATACATTGTCTGTACCCTTTTCTAAAGCGTCTTGTTCTTTTAAGTGTTCAAGGCAGACTGCATCCCCAGCTGAATGAGGTGTCTTTTTCGCGGGGTAAGCCTGTGATTGTGTTTTAGGTGTTTTAGCGGGAGATTGTCCTATAACATACTCGGGCATGATATTGACACCATCAACAAGCAACGACTTCGGAGGAATTTCATCCACCTCCATTTTGTGTTTGATGGCCGACTTTGAAAAAACGTGTTTCTCAGCCATCACTACGTCAGACTCGAATTCTAAATTTTTGTTTGTATTTTCCTTTCTTTTACGAATCTCGTCTATAAAGGAGAGAGCAGCATGCATGTTTAACGCATCGCCAGTCAGCATACCAGCGTTCTTTTCAGTTCCGTCCTCTTCCAGACTATACTTGGTCCATTTTTCAGGGTGCAAAACATGATCTGGAACACGTTTTGGTGCACGAGCCCCAAGTGGTTTCGATTCTGTTTCGATCTTTTTAGTCTTTTGCTCAGGTTCAAGCTTGTCTAGACATCCAAAGATTGAATTACTACGACCCTGGAAATCTGAATCGCCACCAATTCGAAGAAACCCGTCTTTTTTCTCGGTCATTTTGATCAATCAATCCCACAACTCGTCCGACATACTGAAACGAATACAGGTTCCAGATTCCTCTCTTTTCCACACTGCTTGGAAACAACCACGACAGCCTCGCTCTCGTGTGTTTTAGTTAGCAACCAAAATGGCGGACAAACTCAAACAACATGGCTGAAACGGTCCCTTGTTTTAATGTTACTGCCGCGTTTCACTCGCAGCTTAATACTCTATGTATTCGAGAATTCCCTTGTGGGTATGGTAGTTGGGTAAGCTTAAATATTTTTTTTTGGTGAAACACTGTTTATCACGTCGTTTGCTTGAAGAAAAGAGAAAATAGCGGACATGACATGTTAAGATATAAACATTGAAGACATGTTTCATGATTCTTTCCCTGATGATTGTTAGCATAATCAGGCCTACATAACAGTTTAAGTGCAAAATACCAAAAGATTGTTTTCTTTTTCTTAAGCGTACTCAAAACTTGAGCAGTAATGTAAGCCTGAAGA
>JAHPZR010054986.1:22500-27500 GCA_019787425.1 Platygyra sinensis | reverse complement strand
ATCGCACCTGGTTTACACATGCGATTTTGAAGTTGCAACCGTGGCACGACAAAAATTGCATCGAGTTGCCGCGACAAAAATCGCCTGTGTAAACGGGCCTTAAGACAAATATCGCTGATTTTCCTACCCTGTTTAAGACAGAATTCCGATTTTTGATACCCTGTTTAAGACAGATTAAAAGTTGCGGTTACAAATTGGGTGGCTTTCTTGTTGTGTAATCTATGGAAATTTAATGTGCCTGGTATCAATGCCAAAGTTAACAGAGGTCAATATTAATTAACAAGAGCTTGTAAAAATTTGCTGTTTATTGTCCAAGAAAAGATATCCTGTTTAAGACAAAAATTGATAAATCGATACCCTGATTAAGACAAAGGGAGTATAAGGGAGTACCCCTGCCCCCGCAGAATATTTGTCAGGGAAAACAAAGCCCACATGTCGAAATTCAGCTATTTTTGAGCACTGTCAAAAATGGTCAAAATATCTACTAGCCAAGGGGATGCACTTGCCTGCAACCTTTAATTTCTTGATGTAAGCAGCAAAAAGTCAATGAGCAAACTTTGGCAGAATTAAGTTCAGTTCAAAAATACAAATCAAATTGTTCTTGTTCTCTGGTGACATGTAATAAACATCTTCTCAACCAAGCTTAGCCATGACAATAGGTAGTAAACTATTTTTCAGGAGACTGGTTTATTTTTAACCCTCAGAAACTTTGTGCAAGTTGTGTGAAGGGTCATGTTTTACTCCATTTTAGACTGTGTTAAATTGGCATGTTTATTGGAGTTACCAGTGTTGTTGTGTACATGAATATTATGTGTGTAAAATTGAAATAGCTGTTACTTCAGTTTCGATTGTTTTTTTTAGCTAGTACCTGGCTATCGTGGTTACACAATTGATTCAATTCGTCAACTAACAATTCTTGATGATGTCAGAATTTCTGCAGATGAGAAACATTTCTTCAAGGGGCTCTCTAAACTGAAAGGTAATGATTGAAAAAGAATTCTTTGCAGGCTAGACAGGGGATGACCATTCGTCACTTTCACTGCCATTTTGATGCACCAAACATTTCATTGAACAAATTGTAGCTACTGGCAATTTGCTGTTATTAAACAATTATTGTATGAGGTTGAGCATGATATCATGAATTATCAAAACCGAGGTCTGTGTTATCTGCCTCAGCCTTCAGCTTCAGCAGATAACACAGACACGAGGTTTTGATAATTCATGATAATTATCATGCGAAAACTGAATTCAATAATTGTTTTATTATACATTTTTCCCATAATTCATCCTCAGAAACAGAAGCGAAGCATTCAGCCATTTTGTTTCTGAGAACACTCCAAGGGGTTTAGTAACCAGGCAGATGTTGAACTTGACATGATAAATGCAATATCTGCAGCAGATATTGCATTGATCATGTCAAGTTCACAAGCTATTGTGAATTGATTGAACGCTCTTGACCAATCAGATTGTTCATACTGAGTCTGATGTGTAATAAAAATGTTTATCTTGTTTAAGATGTTCCAGTGGATGAAGCTCAAATGATGATATCCATCAAGACAATCAAAGGTGTTAAAATGCCTGAGGAAATTGAGGTGAATGCATTCATATAATTCAAAAATGCCATACAGTAATTGCAGTCAGGCATTGTTTAATTTTATAATAGTCAGAATTAAAAATTGTTGACACTCTAAAAAGTTTTAATTTGTGTAAACCTTTCAGTTAAATATACTTTAACCTTCAGCATATTTTATGATGTACAAATTAAAATGCTTTATAAGAGCCACAGGGAAATGTCACTTGGGATTGCTCATGTGAGGTAACTGTTACTTTGTATTTCACATGACTTTTCCACAGGATCCAGAAATTAATAGTGACTACCCTAAGACTGAACACAAGTATCATGTGGAATTTAAATTCCTTAAAAGTGCACCCACAGTTATCCTGTGTGAGTCTCCTACACTGTCAATACCCACCATCTCTATCATAGCTGATGACAATAATAGTGATGGCCAAGAGGAAGGAACTGTTAACAATGATAATCAAGATACTGGTGAGTCAGTCACTTGGACAAGTTGGGTTGATGGCTCCTTTCTCATTTCACAAGCAGATCAAATGGGGAAAATGAGTGATAGCATTGCTAGAGGGAGTTGCAGCAGTTAATTGGGAAAAAGATCATCTCCTGCTTGGTTGATGGGTTGTTACAAGAGGGGTAACATTTGCCAAAACAAAAATGGCCCCCAAGGCAATAAACTAGGGTCTCTTTCATTTAGAGTGGAATGATAATTATTGCTCCCAAATTAAACATATTAATACTTGGTATACAATGTAGCTGAGTGTATAATTTAATTGATAACATTGACAGATTTTAACCAAAGCATTGCCAAAATCATGTATGAGGGTTTTATGCTCAAAAAGAGCAATTCTGCGGATTAATATTAAATCTCTATGTACTGTCTCATTTTTTGACAGTACTTTTATGGCTTGAACACTTCTATTTTCCATGAAGACACCAAAAAAGGGAAACGTTGACTTACCAGGGTTTAAACCGGCAACCTTCAGATTACCGCATCTGAAATTTTACTACTTTGCTAAACTGCAACTGATGAATTATTCATGTAAAAAAAAACATTTATAAACCCAGATAACTATAAACCGAGAACCACTGTGCGCCAGGGTAAAATGATTTGCACAGCAAGCTTTTAAATAAATGTATCATGGGCCTCCATCCATTTTTTGTAAATTTTCACTGAGACAGTCATGTGACTGTAAGCAGCATTAGCATAATTATATTAATAGCAAATATAAAGTATTGTCATTAATAACAAAATAAATATACAACTAACAAGACACAGAATATTATTTTCAAGCTGCTTGTTAGTCATCACAAAGATGTTTGTCTTCACAGGTTTGTTTCAAACAGTGGTAACAGGAAGCTTGCCATGGAATGAAGAGGGGATAGAACTTGACTACAACAAGAACTTTCACACTCGTTTACTGGTCCCACTGCGGGACTTTATTCAAGATGGTATTCATTTTACTGTAATAAAAACCAAACATATGTATGTTTTGGAGGATCCTAATGCACTACAGAATATGGAAACCAAGCCACCAGCCTCGGCAAAAAGTAAGAGAAGCTGCTTCTTTGAGCAGAATCCAACTATTTGTTATGTAAGCTACAAACTTATTGCAGAGTATTTTGCAGATACAACATACCTGTACACAGCACTATGGTAGCTATTGTTAGGACTCATCAGTATGCAGTGGCAGGCTCAAAAAACTGCTTTGAACTCCACTGAACATGAAAGAACCAAGGCTCTTGCTGATATGACATGTTTGATGTGCTTGCAAGTAATTGTAAAGAATATTAGCTAATTTGTGATGGTAATCTGTGTAAAGGTTTCTTGCAATTGTTTTCACTCACAAGGCCGACCAGGAAGCAAAACGCAAAAAGCTCCAAACAAGGACAAGTGTAAAGACTCAGGGAAAGGAAAAGACAAGGTTTGTGGACCTATGTACTTAAATGGACCACAAGATGTTCTTATTAAGAATAGAATATAAATATGAAATCCCTCTCCATGTTTAAAAGTAAATGTACATGCAGGTAGTTTCTTCTGAAATGTTTCAAAACTATCCACTCTCTCTAGGTCAAGGATGCCAAAGGCAAGAGAAATAAACAGGATGACATAGAGTTGTTTGAGCTTCCACAAACACATTCAGTTCTTGGCTCCTGTCAAGTTCCCTTAGCTTCATTATTGGAAGGAGAAATTGAAGTTGAAACAGAGTGTGTCTGTGAAGGAGAAGAGACTGGGGATAGCGACAAGAAAGATGGAGGGTCTGGTGCCAAGTCGGATATCAGTGAAAGGAAGAAGACAAACAAAGGTCAGTAAATGTTATCTTTGTGAGGCTGTAAGTAAGTTAATGTGAATAGTTCTAGCACAGTAGTTTCAAGAATGTCCATCTCTTACTTACAGTCTTTTGTGTTTTTTATGTAGATCCTGCTGATAAAGCATCCAAAGGCAACCTGCGAGTAGCTACTCCAGGAAAGGGCAAAGCTAGCCGGGGGAAGTCAAGCAAGGATGAGAAGAAAGAAAAAGATAAACATGAAGAAAGTTTGGTAGATGAGGAAGATTCCACACCCCTGCCACCACTGACAATACGAATACATATTAAGCTGCATAACTGGAAATCAGCCAGAGAGGCTGCACAAGAGTTCTTGCCACAAGGTGTACCTAGCTCACATAGTGAGCACAACTAGTTTTTGTCTTCTAGATGTGGATCATATCCTCAGCCACACAAACATGTTAACTCTCCTGTTTTTTTATTTGTTTAACTAGTGAGACTATCAAAAAGAAGATTTGATAATACAACATAGTTATTTGCATGTGTTTTATTTGTACAGCATACATAAACAATTACACTAGGATGGAACTGTAGATAGACATTATTGAAGCAAATATTTTGTACATAGAATATCTCAACTGGTGTTTGCTACAGAACCATCCTAATTGTCTGCAATACAGTTGCCAGCCTCTGATCTGTCAGTTACAGTTCTATTAGTGACAACTAAATTTCCATACATTCAATGTTCTTTACTCTATCATTTATTTGTAAACTACCATAAAATATACCAGGTTCTTGAAAAGAACATTTCCAAAACTGTTTCTGAAAACTTGTCTGTTATGGTCGCACATCTCCATTGATTCAAAATGTAAGAATTAGCCAAGAGTGAAATTGTGGTACCTCCAAACAAAAACCCACATAGCAGCTTTGTCAATAACACTTTCTTCAAGTTTGACAAAGTTTATGTACAATTTTTAGGTTTGAGGTATGCATAAATAAAATGGGGATGTTAAGTCTAGATTAAAATCATCACTGGCTATATTCTTTTAAAAGTCTTCCAGCAACTACAAGTCTTTGAATTTCATTTGTTCCTTCGTAAATCTCTGTGATTCTGGCATCCCTATAGTACCTCTCAGCTGGCATATCAGTGACATAACCCA
>JAHPZR010054986.1:0-17500 GCA_019787425.1 Platygyra sinensis | reverse complement strand
GCTATGGCAACAGCACTAAGGGTGTCATTTTGTTTCTTTTGTGATGGACAATTATGGTGCCAAGTTTCAAGGACAGTGCTTTAATATTTCTAGAGATATTGTTTATTCAGTATTTTACAATTTTTAGCTGCAAACAATATGACGTCATCACTGATCTAATTTGCATAATAGAAAAACGTTAATATCTCTGAAACGAAAAGAGATATTTCAAAAAGAAAAACGCCATTCTTCTGTATTTTGGAAGGAATTTCAAATAAGCAGAAATTATTTTTCACTTCATATGCACTTTAATGCGATTTTGGACAGAGCATCATCAATTTCCATGTAGATTTAGAGTTTCATGAAACACTGCCGGGGAGTACTACTGGGTAAAACTGACTGAGAGGGGTCTGGACATCCTGCCTACCACCCCCTTGACTAACAATTCTTTGAACTCTTCACATATCTCATAAGATAAGATGATCTATTTCTCCCTGTCCCAGCCACCTTGCAAGTCCTGCTTCCTATTCATATTCTCTGTGGCCTATAAACTTCCTGCCCTTTTGCCCCTAGCTACCTCACTGCCCTTCCAATATCTTAATAGCAGTTCTTAAAACGCATTATACCAAAGTCTCAATGCTTTTACAAAAGATTAAAAAAAAAAAAATTACAAGAATAAGATCAAAGATTCACTATAGGTTAAAAGCAATTTTAAAAAGGTGAGTCTTGAGCCTGGTTTTGAAGGAATCTAAAGTCTCAGAATATCTTATTAAATCAGGAAGTTTGTTCCAAAGCCTAGGAGATACACACACAAAAGATCTGTCGCCATAGGTGGAGGTTCTAGATCTTGGGACAAACAAATTGATGGACCTTGAGGAACGAAGGGTGCGGACAGGTTTGCCTTTATCTTTGCCTTGCTCTTAAAATGTGGATGGCTGCAGACCTTCCAACCCCTCATGGTTTGACCATGAGACTCACGGTTTGGGATGCCAACTCACAGTCTCATGGCTCTGCCTCTTAATCTCACCGTGAATCAGAAAGCCTTAAAATTGCCAAACAATTCTGGAAGGTATGAAGGAATATCAGGAAACCTCTGCTCATAACAGCCGAATTCATCAAAACTCCCCACCACCAGAGGATCGCGGGCGCACCGAGACACCCACAGCTGGAGACTGAGCCTAAGTGCCAGCCCCATTCCAATGAAACCTCGGTGCGCTAGAGTACAACGAAGAGCACTAGTAAGGTAAAGAATACTCTGAAACAAATAATCTGTTGTTGTTTTTATTTGGCACATATTTTTGAAGTCTCCAGGTTTGAGGTCCTAATCTCCAGGTTCTGGGCTTTTTTCAAAACCTCCAAATTTGCATGTGATGGGGGTTGGAAGGTCAGTGGCTGATGAGCTTGGGTTAGGTTGCTGTCAGGGGGGGGTTGGGGGTGGTACCAAACTATTGCCTTGTGAGTAACAAGCTCACTTAAGTTGGTGAGTAAATTAATATCTGAAAAATATTAACTGCTCCTTCTAGTTTTCTACTTTATGATACAGACTTAATTAAGCTTAATTATCAGAAATTTAAGCTTAAGTACTATCTGACTTGGTAATGAATTCATGGCTCGACCAAGATCAAACATGATACATCAATATAAACCACGACGTTGACGTGATTACTTAAGCATTTCCAAATACATGAAATGAGCATGCATGTCATTTTCTTTACCTGCTCCTCTGGGTATTTGTGCTCTTTATCCAGACTTGCGGCAATAGGGACGAGTTCATTATCCGCGAAATCCCGACATGTTTTTCTAAGCATTTCGTGCGTTTCAGGAAGTTTAGCGAGATTTGATACATGCCTTCGTGGTCTTATCCTTTCACTTGTTGCCCGAGGCAAAACAAAGAAAATGTAGCTTTTTGGAGAAGTAAAAGAAGATAATATTTTTCGTGACGTTGTCGCCATCTTTGTTGACCTTTGGAACCAGGCCATATTGGATTTGTTGGGTGCTTTGTGTACCAATACATATGATGTCCCCAACAAAGTCTGATGCAATTTTATACCTTGAACACAGCGCATTTGCCGTTTTACCTTTGATGTTTAAGTTTATATGTGCGAGGTGATGATAAGCACTACACAGTATGTTTGGTAGAAGATTAATTCCGACGATCTCCGCTTTCTTTCCAATGGAAACCATGAATAATTCGATTTTTGGGTCAAGATACACATGGCTACTTATGGGACAACACAAAAAGTATGCTAACACGGCGAAAAGCAAGCGTCGGTCGAAGGACAGACTATGTTGGAAGTGCAGCGCTATAATCAAATCAGCAGTAGAGTTCTTCTGTCCTTCTTGTAACATAATTCAAAGGCCATCAAAGACAGCGACGTATTTTGAGCTGTTAAACAGGTGAAAGCGATGCGGTCATTTGATGCCCGGGGGGGTACTCCCAGAAAAATTGGGTGGGCGTGTGCGGCCCGCTTCGCAAAACCCTTTCCCTATTTAAGACCAAAATCTGCGATATTCCCTACCCTATTTATGACCTGAACCTTACATCAAAATCCTGTTTCAGACCTGCAATATAATTGGATCTCTAGTTCAGACCAATGTTAAATTACCGTAAACATGATTTGTGAAGAGCGTTTGTTGATTTTCTTTTCGTAATGATGACAAAGTGGCTTCTAGGTTTAAGAACATACCCATATCAGGGCTAGAGTACAAAAACCATACCATATTTATGACCAAAATGGCTACAATCAGCTAAAATCAATACCCTATTTCTGACCAAAACAGCTGAAAAACCATACCCTTTGGGGCCACACATACCTATATAGCCCATATAAGGGAGTATCCTCCCCCCCGGGATTTGATGACTTGTGGGTCATATCAGTCGCCCTTCTTGCTGCTGTTGAGTGGGAGGGGGGTGTGGGCGCGAACACCACTGATACCATCAAGAAAGTCATTTAGTGGTTCAAAACCCGAACAATCCTGTTGTAACTCTCAAAAAAATGTTTTCCAGAAAATACTCATACCACTCCTGTAAAAACTTTTCTTTTTTGGAGGGGGGGGGGAGGAGGGGTTAAGATGTGGGCGGCTGCAGAGCTCTGAACACCCCTGACCACTTTAGAAACTCCATACTAGCCCTTGAAAACTTTGAATTTTCTACACTCTCACCCCCTTGGAATTTCCATTGATGCCCCTTGGACTAGGTTATGATATGTTGATAACAATATTATTTTCTTGATGTAGCCCCAAAACATTTGACATCAACACAGCACAGCTGGCAGAGGAGTATAAAAAACTACAGTGGAAACTCCATCCTGATAAATTTAGTGACCTGTCAAAGGTATTCTGTGCTATGAAGATTAATTTGTATGAAGGTTATTTTCAAAATGTTAAAATTACAAACTCAGTTCCCCCTCAGATCTCAGGGCAATAAAACAAAAGAAACCACATTAAGAATTAAGAATGCATAAGATTCCTCATTTTGTCCTGAATTTCAAAGCAACCTAAGTTACAACATAAAAGTTTTCAATATTACTTGAGATAAAGCCTGCGAACAGGCTCTCCGTATGGGTTAATTATTCTGAGATTTGCTTTCGAACGGCGCGCGAGCGAGCGGGTGAGAGAGGGAGAGCCTGCAATGGTCCTTGTACAATTTGAGTTCTGCCTCCTTTCCGCTTGACTGACCTGTCAAGTTATCAAATTGAAATGAACCAATCACAACAAAAGCGAAAATGACCTTGTAGGACGGCTGTCAAAAATGAAACTTTTGATACACAAGCGCTTGTTTTTAATAATATGAACTCGAATCCAGAAACTCCAAAGAAAACATTTCGACGAAAAGCTGGAAGCAAACCGCTCGATTTATAAAAGTGTTCCCTGTTGAAATTGTGCCATGCTTTGATCGAAGGGATGACTTTCAGCTCGCGTCATCTACTATTATATAACAACCGAGTTTCATTACGCGAAACGTGACTCAGCGTATGGTTGTTATGTATGGGTAAAAGCATTAATAGACATTTTAGCCCAATTTAGCCCTTCTTTTAGCCGAAATTTTGATATTTGTGTACAAACAATATAAACTGACCTCAATGTTGACACCTCCAAATTCTGAAAGGGGAGAGTCACGTTTCGCGTAATGAAACTCAGTCGTTGTGTAATAGTAGAGACGGCGGTAACTTTGTCACGTTTCACAAAGGTGATCGTTCGCATTGTAAAAAATATAACTCCTCTGACAACGAAAGCTTGTGCCGCCTATGTTCCAGTGCGATAGGATCGTCCAAATTTGTTCAGTTTTAGCGCCTCTATCTTCCTGAAGTCGCATGACACCAAGCTTCGTTTGAAAAATAAACATGCGCAAAAAAACCATTCACATTTCACGGTTGAATGCAAATGGTAGCATTTGACGTGTGTCAAGTCGAATTAGCCAATCAGCAATTTATGTTCAGAATCTGAACGTAAATACTCAAATCGTACAAGGACCATTGCAAGCTCTCCCTCTCTCGCCCGCCTGCGCGCCGTTCGAAAGCAAATCTCAGAATAATTAACCCATACGGAGAGCCTGTTTGCAGGCTACCTGAGATAGTAAGGTTTTGTCCTTGAGACAAGAACAGTTTAGTGAGGGGGACACTGATGATCCTATAAAAACTCTATCACAGAAAATCTCCATTCCCCTTCCACAGAAAGGTGTTTTTTTGTTTGGATTTTCCATCCCTTACAAAATTACAGATCATCCTCCTTGGCATTTTCAAAAAGTCTGCTCTTGAAAATTCCTCTCTCCTCTCAGTTCTCCAATGATGGATATCAATGTTACTTTTTGGGGAGTAGGGATAGCAAAGTAGTGAGAACACTCACCTTGCACTAATATGGTCCAGGTTTGATTACAGATCGGTGCTATAAGTGGTCTGAGGGTTTGCTCGGTTTCCTCCCCCACAAAAAAAAACAAATCTCTAATTTCCAATGTGATCAAGATAGAAGACCAGCATGAAAACCAGTTAAGACTGATGTGGCTTCCTTGCTAAATATTGTTATTTACTTTTTAAGAAATAGAAAACATGTACCATGTTTCTATCGAGTTATACAAACCGAGTGGAAGTTTGGGAGAACGAGAAATGCGGTGGGAACACGAGCGGTAGGCAAGTGTTTCCACAGCTTTTTTGAGTTCTTCCAAACTTCCACGAGTGTTTGTATAACCCGATAGAAACACGGAGTACATGTTTTCTATTTCTTTTAGAAAACACGGCGACAAGAAAAAGGAAAACAACTTGTTAACTTTGATTATCAAATTGTAAATTCTCTTTGCTCGCGCCATCACTACGTCAACAGCCCGCGCTAGTTCAGTGTCTCCATCGAGTTAAACAAACACGATTTTTAACCGATCGGCGCATGTGCTTTCTTAGGACTGTTTACTAATTGTATTTATTTATTTATATATTTCATAGTTCCAAAATAATAATTCCTGAAAATACAAAAAAAATCATTGATCCGTAAAATTTAACTCCTACAAGAAATTCTTGCCCTATGGTAGTATGTAGTTTATTACTGTCAATATTGGTAATGTTTTAACCTTAACAGAATGAGAAAAGTTTATCTGAGGAGCAGTCATCACTGGTAAATGAAGCTTACCACACTCTGCTAAAACCACTCAAGAGAGGCCTGTATCTTGTAAGTCACTTCATGGTGCCTACTAAATACAAAGCTACGGTTTTTGTTTTGCTAGGACCATGCAGAAAAAGTAGATCTTTGCAAGGGGTATTGGAATCCACAAAGAAAAATTGGGGTAGCCACACATTTTTTCAAGATAATTAGCCTTGAAACTCAACAAAAATGCTGACATCAGCATTTTTCTGCAAAAAAGAAGGATAGGATATTCCTTCACAGATTTCCTTGGAATTCACCTTTACATACAGAAAAGCAAGCACATTTATAAAGATCTCAAAACTTCATGGCAAATGGTACCATGAAAGCCATTATTGCAACTACAGTGCTTTAAGCATCTCTGACAGCCTTCCTCTGGTTCAGCTAAAATACAACTTAAATATCTTAAGCTCACTACCAGAAACTAGTCACCTATTAAATGTAGGTGTAACCATGCATTTTCTTAAAAATAAATGATCTTTTAGAAAACTTGTGCTTGTTACAATTTTTTCCTTTCACCTCCCCAGTAAGTACCGGTAAACCATTTGCATTTTTTGCTTGTTTTGCACACGCACTACATCATCAGCACATCCATGTTTTCAGTATACTTTTCAACAGATAATAATAATAATAATTAATAACAACTAGAGTTTTTTAGCTGGAAGAAGTTAATAGTCAGTGGTACACTGGTTAGTGATATGCTGCTGTTGAAGTGTTCCTGGTTTAAGTACAGGTTCATAAACTTAATTTGGTCACAGTAGGAAAATTTTGCTTAATTCATTTTAGTTATCTGCTTGGTAGCGTATTTGATTGTGTTAATGTCAATTCCAAAGCGTGTGCTTAAACTAAGCCTTGCATGATGTGCAGAACATATGCTCACGAACAAAATTAAGGCACTGGCATCCTTAAAATGCTTAATCCTTGATTTTGGATACATTTGAAAACACACCTTTGTAATGGGAATGCTTACTCATCATCCTTCACAGGTCACTTGAAGAGGTGGGAAAGGTGGGTTGGTTGTAAGAAGTTGAGTCAAAAAATCTTTAACCTATTTTATTTTATTATTATTTTTTTATTTTTTATTTTTGCCACACAGTGAATTACAAGCAGAATAAAAAACAATCATAATAAATACATTAATTAACATTAAAATTAAAATTTGTATATTACTTGGGTGGAGTGACTGTGGCGGGGAGGTCTCCAAGAAGCCGAGCTTATGACGAATAGAGATTTCCCCCCATGGGCAATTTAATACTAGGCGGCATTTTAAGAAATATAATTATATATAAGTGTGTTTAGAGGAAAATAAAGATATAAGGTGTTAAAGGTATTTAGGTTGCATTCTGTCGGACCCTTAAAAATGGTTTGATCACACACTTGAATATTCTAGAAGAGGGGGCATTTTTAATGTCAATCGGTAATGAATTCCATATTCTAGGACCTTGAAACAGGATTGAAAATTTTTTAATATTTGTTCTACAGGTATGAGGTCGGTAAAAGTCAGAGTATCTTTTGGAATATTGATGCCTCCCTGCCTACACCTACCCCCTCTGAAAGAGTGTATTGTTAAAATGCTATTTCTTAATCTGAATTTGTTTTCCTCTTTTAGTTAAATTTGAATGGCATACCTGTTACAGAAGATGAGGCAACATCAAAGATGTGAAATTCTTGAATGCAATAATGGAAAAATATGAACAAATTTCATCAGATGAGAAGAAAGCAAAGGAAGTCTACATTGAAAATACTGGTAACTAAACTAAAAAGACAACTAACTTAGTGGTCTGAATTTTAATTCAAGCATGGTTGGAAGTAATTCTTGACCATTACTCCGTTCTTTCCTGTATAAACCAACTTATGGATCATTATGGTCACTCTGGAAAAACTGTTGTTTGTTAGTTTTCCCTTTATTCAGTCCATTGCACCTGTTTTGTCTCTTTCGTCTGCTGCTTTATAATAATGTATTAAGCACTGTAGTGCTAATTGAGTACACTGTATAGTCATGTTCAGTTATATTAGTACTCTCTTTTCAGGAGATCTGAAGGAATGCCTTAAAAATGTTTCAAGTGCTTTTGAGAAAGGTGAATAAGTCTATTTGAAGAGTGTTAGTGTTATACCAAAATGTGATGTATTGAGTGAGTGTTGATTAATGTTTACAGGTAACCACAATAGTTGATTTTGCTTTGCTTTCAAACCAGTCAGAGGGCAGACCCTCAAACCCTCTTTTAAATTGGGAAATTTGATAATGTGTTTAAATTGTCAATCAGACTTTGTACAAGCACAGGCAGCCCTAGTCTCCTTCACAGCCGTTATCAGGGTCGTCACGCAATGCTTTTCCTTTACAGTTAATTTTGCTTGTAACTTCACATACATATTCGGCCCTATTGTTTATTAATTAATTTCACTAACAGTACGTCTGGGCTGCCTGTGGTACAAGCACCCAGAGTGATTCCAAAAATACTCTTTATTCAAAAAAAATGGTGCGAGCATCATGCATGTGTGCTTGTGATTGTAGAGAAGAGTGACATGGTTTTGAATTTCAGCTATCCTCTCTGATCACTTTTTGAGGGAAAGGCAGCACAGAATAAATGCAGGGTGACTTCGTGACCAGTTTGTAAAGCCTTGTACCTTTCAAAAACAACAATTTCTGTGTTCCCATCGAGTTTCCATTGTGTAGTTGCAAGTGCTGGTCGTCTACATAATGGTAACATTTATTCGTTCCCCGATGTTTCACTGAATTATTCAAATCAAAGAACACTCCAGACAGGAAATTGTCCACCATGTGACTTTGAAATCTCAACATTTCAGTAAACTTATGTGCGCATGTGAGCAGTTGCAAGTTTAAATCAGCCTGGACTGAGGCAATTTAAAAGTGTCATCACTAGATGCACTTTTTAACCATTTTCTTTCTTTCAGGGGATTTGGAGACAGCTAGACAGGAGGTGGTGAAGCTGAATTATTTCTCTAAAATAGATGAATTTATCAAGGAGCGAGAGAGCTGGGACTAATCGGTCAGTCCCAAGAATAACGGCAAACAGTGGATTTTACTCAGATGATCTGTCCGGACGGATGATCCTTCTGGAGTATAAATCGAGCCATTATCTGTTTCCCTCAGCCTAGGTCGTCGAGACTAGATTTTGCAGAGATTTTTTTTTCTCCTAAAATATACAAGCAACAATCTCTGGGCTATCATATTGGCTAAGGGCACGTCAGACCAGTCACTGCAGTGCAGAAAATTGAATTTGAGTGCAGAAAGTGAATTTTATTCAATGCAAAGCGGTGAAATGAAAACTTTTACCCAGATTACAGCAGCTTAGGTAAATACCACATATTAACCGAGAGTGAGGTCATTACAGGGAAATCGCAGACCAAGGCCTTGATGCATTGACCGAGCGACAGTGAGGCCAATACATCAAGACAGAGGTTAATAAGTTAATTATTATATGGCCTTTTTACCTCTTTTCTTAAAAAGAAACAATAAAAACACCGGCAGTAATAAAACTTGCTCTCGCTATGCCTCTCTTCGTCGCTCATACTTAAGAAGTATCTGTATGCTAGTTTTTCTTTCAGTTGTTGAAAATATATTGTACTTTGTGCATATTTTTTGTTGTTTCCGCCCACCAGCTGTGTAGCTTTGACTCACAACTCGAAATAGCTGTCAAGCCGAGAAAATGTTCATAATGCCCGGTCATATACAAGAAAATCTTGCCCGCTCAGCAGCCAATCAGAGCACGCGTACTATTGTAGCCATATAATAAATTACTTTTAAATGTGTTCCCATTTAGTGCCAAGAGGCGCTAGAACACTTAGACACTAATAAAGGTGTGTTTTATGTTTTATGTTTTTTTTTCATGCACAATCGAATCGGACAAAAAAGAATGCGTACCAAAAGGATATAAAATTGAAACCGTATACAATACTTAACAAGCAAGCATAGGGAGAAGACCAGTAATATATATCTCGAGGGGTAACCCAGGTCGTTTCGCCTGATAGCCAGTTCGCCAGATGTCAGTTCAACATCTGGGGAGCAGGGATGGCACACTGGTGAGAGCGCTCGCCTCTCACCAGTGTGCCCCGGGTTCGACTCCCGGACACGGTGTCATATGTGGGTTGAGTTTGTTGTTGGTTCTCTTCTCTACTCCGAGAGGTTTTTCTCGGGGTACTCCGGTTTTCCCCTCTCCTCAAAAACTTACATTTCCAAATTCCAATTCGATCTGGACTATTGTCAAGCACTTTATCATGAGCCTCTGGCTTGGGTGATTGCGCAAGCACTCCCCGTGTTTGACATTAAATTTAAATTTACATTTACATTTTTTTTTACAACCGGACTATAAGTTCTGTAAGTCAGTTAACTCGGACCGAAAGTTTAAAGAAGGACGTTGATAGAAGCTTTCCTTCAGTTATCTAAACGAGCGAAAAAGACAACACTTTGGAACATTGTGGGTACAATGAGGAAAATTACAAAAAGCATGCCTATCTCTCGCATTTTAATCCATTGACCACGGAGCTAACGGAGTCCGGGGGAACCGACTAGTTCGGGCGAACTGGGTTCGAACGACCTGACTTTCGAGCGAAACAGGAATCAACACATAGGTTGTAAGGACTAAGACTTCTCAAGCATGAAAGTATAAAGAAGAACATCATGACATAAAGTTTCTTTTAATGCATTTTACAAAAAAATTTTATCTCGTGTTTTTTTTTTTTGCTTTTTACGGACCTCTTTAGCTGCTAGCCAGTCCTTTAAATTGGTAAAATCGTGTTATCGCTACCTATAAGCTTTAATATATAGATTTAAGCCAGCCTAAAAGTGTAACTCCTGGGCCAGGTTGTTCAGAGCCCGATTAAACTAACCCAGGAAAAGGGAAAAATTTTGATTTGACTTTTGTAACTTTGCAGTGAGGTTTTCTGTATATTGTTTGTGGTCCAATAAACCAAACAGGCAATCCAACTAGATTCCGCAAATCGTATAATTTATTCCAATAAGATTATTATTCGATCTAAAGAAAAGAACGAAATACATTTGAGAAACTGAACAGGATTCATTGGTACATAAACACGCGAGTAAAACTATTAACTAGAATTACAGCACTGAACACTTACTTCTTTGACGATGTCTAGAAGGATTGTTTCACGGTGTACAAGTCAGCAGCAGATAAAACAGGTCAGGGTATAACAGAAATCGGGTCAGCGAGACAGGTCAGCAAAACATGCACATATCTTCGAATCTGATATGCCTGAACTGAAAACTGACTTATTCACGTGGCTTAATTACATAAGTTATTGTCAATCAAAATCAATCAGGAAATCAAGTTAATAATTGCATTGTATTGACGAAACAGTTTGGCCTCCTGTTTTGAGTTTTAATGATCACTGTAGAGATAAAAAAAAAAGCAGCAAAAAACATTTGTACAGAAGAAAAAGTTGAACCTGGTTAGCGTTAACCGGGTACCAAACAATCCTGCCCTGTTTTAAACAAGTTAAGCTGACATGAGCCTGCGATCCAATCAAAACCAGCACTTGGGTCAGCTTAAAGCTCATCAAGGTCGTGATGAGTTTTTGAAGCTGACCCAAGTGGTCAGTTGATTGGATCGCAGCCTCATGTCAGCTTAACTTGTTTAAAAACAGGGCAGGATTGTTTGGTACCCGGTTAACGCTAACCAGGTTCAACTTTTTTCTTCTGTACAAATGTTTTTTGCTGCTTTTTTTTTTATCTCTACAGTGATCATTAAAACTCAAAACAGGAGGCCAAACTGTTTCGTCAATACAATGCAATTATTAACTTGATTTCCTGATTGATTTTGATTGACAATAACTTATGTAATTAAGCCACGTGAATAAGTCAGTTTTCAGTTCAGGCATATCAGATTCGAAGATATGTGCATGTTTTGCTGACCTGTCTCGCTGACCCGATTTCTGTTATACCCTGACCTGTTTTATCTGCTGCTGACTTGTACACCGTGAAACAATCCTTCTAGACATCGTCAAAGAAGTAAGTGTTCAGTGCTGTAATTCTAGTTAATAGTTTTACTCGCGTGTTTATGTACCAATGAATCCTGTTCAGTTTCTCAAATGTATTTCGTTCTTTTCTTTAGATCGAATAATAATCTTATTGGAATAAATTATACGATTTGCGGAATCTAGTTGGATTGCCTGTTTGGTTTATTGGACCACAAACAATATACAGAAAACCTCACTGCAAAGTTACAAAAGTCAAATCAAAATTTTTCCCTTTTCCTGGGTTAGTTTAATCGGGCTCTGAACAACCTGGCCCAGGAGTTACACTTTTAGGCTGGCTTAAATCTATATATTAAAGCTTATAGGTAGCGATAACACGATTTTACCAATTTAAAGGACTGGCTAGCAGCTAAAGAGGTCCGTAAAAAGCAAAAAAAAAAAACACGAGATAAAATTTTTTTGTAAAATGCATTAAAAGAAACTTTATGTCATGATGTTCTTCTTTATACTTTCATGCTTGAGAAGTCTTAGTCCTTACAACCTATGTGTTGATTCCTGTTTCGCTCGAAAGTCAGGTCGTTCGAACCCAGTTCGCCCGAACTAGTCGGTTCCCCCGGACTCCGTTAGCTCCGTGGTCAATGGATTAAAATGCGAGAGATAGGCATGCTTTTTGTAATTTTCCTCATTGTACCCACAATGTTCCAAAGTGTTGTCTTTTTCGCTCGTTTAGATAACTGAAGGAAAGCTTCTATCAACGTCCTTCTTTAAACTTTCGGTCCGAGTTAACTGACTTACAGAACTTATAGTCCGGTTGTAAAAAAAAATGTAAATGTAAATTTAAATTTAATGTCAAACACGGGGAGTGCTTGCGCAATCACCCAAGCCAGAGGCTCATGATAAAGTGCTTGACAATAGTCCAGATCGAATTGGAATTTGGAAATGTAAGTTTTTGAGGAGAGGGGAAAACCGGAGTACCCCGAGAAAAACCTCTCGGAGTAGAGAAGAGAACCAACAACAAACTCAACCCACATATGACACCGTGTCCGGGAGTCGAACCCGGGGCACACTGGTGAGAGGCGAGCGCTCTCACCAGTGTGCCATCCCTGCTCCCCAGATGTTGAACTGACATCTGGCGAACTGGCTATCAGGCGAAACGACCTGGGTTACCCCTCGAGATATATATTACTGGTCTTCTCCCTATGCTTGCTTGTTAAGTATTGTATACGGTTTCAATTTTATATCCTTTTGTACGCATTCTTTTTTGTCCGATTCGATTGTGCATGAAAAAAAACATAAAACATAAAACAACCTTTATTAGTGTCTAAGTGTTCTAGCGCCTCTTGGCACTAAATGGGAACACATTTAAAAGTAATTTATTATATGGCTACAATAGTACGCGTGCTCTGATTGGCTGCTGAGCGGGCAAGATTTTCTTGTAATGACCGGGCATTATGAACATTTTCTCGGCTTGACAGCTATTTCGAGTTGTGAGTCAAAGCTACAAGCTGGTGGGCGAAAACAACAAAAAATATGCACAAAGTACAATATATTTTCAACAACTGAAAGAAAAACTAGCATACAGATACTTCTTAAGTATGAGCGACGAAGAGAGGCATAGCGAGAGCAAGTTTTATTACTGCCGGTGTTTTATTGTTTCTTTTTAAGAAAAGAGGTAAAAAGGCCATATAATAATTAACTTATTAACCTCTGTCTTGATGTATTGGCCTCACTGTCGCTCGGTCAATGCATCAAGGCCTTGGTCTGCGATTTCCCTGTAATGACCTCACTCTCGGTTAATATGTGGTATTTACCTAAGCTGCTGTAATCTGGGTAAAAGTTTTCATTTCACCGCTTTGCATTGAATAAAATTCACTTTCTGCACTCAAATTCAATTTTCTGCACTGCAGTGACTGGTCTGACGTGCCCTTAGCCAATATGATAGCCCAGAGATTGTTGCTTGTATATTTTAGGAGAAAAAAAAATCTCTGCAAAATCTAGTCTCGACGACCTAGGCTGAGGGAAACAGATAATGGCTCGATTTATACTCCAGAAGGATCATCCGTCCGGACAGATCATCTGAGTAAAATCCACTGTTTGCCGTTATTCTTGGGACTGACCGATTAGTCCCAGCTCTCTCGCTCCTTGATAAATTCATCTATTTTAGAGAAATAATTCAGCTTCACCACCTCCTGTCTAGCTGTCTCCAAATCCCCTGAAAGAAAGAAAATGGTTAAAAAGTGCATCTAGTGATGACACTTTTAAATTGCCTCAGTCCAGGCTGATTTAAACTTGCAACTGCTCACATGCGCACATAAGTTTAACTGAAATGTTGAGATTTCAAAGTCACATGGTGGACAATTTCCTGTCTGGAGTGTTCTTTGATTTGAATAATTCAGTGAAACATCGGGGAACGAATAAATGTTACCATTATGTAGACGACCAGCACTTGCAACTACACAATGGAAACTCGATGGGAACACAGAAATTGTTGTTTTTGAAAGGTACAAGGCTTTACAAACTGGTCACGAAGTCACCCTGCATTTATTCTGTGCTGCCTTTCCCTCAAAAAGTGATCAGAGAGGATAGCTGAAATTCAAAACCATGTCACTCTTCTCTACAATCACAAGCACACATGCATGATGCTCGCACCATTTTTTTTGAATAAAGAGTATTTTTGGAATCACTCTGGGTGCTTGTACCACAGGCAGCCCAGACGTACTGTTAGTGAAATTAATTAATAAACAATAGGGCCGAATATGTATGTGAAGTTACAAGCAAAATTAACTGTAAAGGAAAAGCATTGCGTGACGACCCTGATAACGGCTGTGAAGGAGACTAGGGCTGCCTGTGCTTGTACAAAGTCTGATTGACAATTTAAACACATTATCAAATTTCCCAATTTAAAAGAGGGTTTGAGGGTCTGCCCTCTGACTGGTTTGAAAGCAAAGCAAAATCAACTATTGTGGTTACCTGTAAACATTAATCAACACTCACTCAATACATCACATTTTGGTATAACACTAACACTCTTCAAATAGACTTATTCACCTTTCTCAAAAGCACTTGAAACATTTTTAAGGCATTCCTTCAGATCTCCTGAAAAGAGAGTACTAATATAACTGAACATGACTATACAGTGTACTCAATTAGCACTACAGTGCTTAATACATTATTATAAAGCAGCAGACGAAAGAGACAAAACAGGTGCAATGGACTGAATAAAGGGAAAACTAACAAACAACAGTTTTTCCAGAGTGACCATAATGATCCATAAGTTGGTTTATACAGGAAAGAACGAGTAATGGTCAAGAATTACTTCCAACCATGCTTGAATTAAAATTCAGACCACTAAGTTAGTTGTCTTTTTTAGTTTAGGTTACCAGTATTTTCAATGTAGACTTCCCTTTGCTTTCTTCTCATCTGATGAAAATTTGTTTCATATTTTTCCATTTAATTGCACCCTTCAAGCAATTTCACAGTCTTTTGACATGTTGCCTCATCTTCTGTAAACAGGTATGCCATTCAAATTTAACTAACAGTAGGAGAAAACAAATTCGAGTATTAAGAAATAGCATATTTAAACAACTACACATTCTTTCAGAGGGGGTAGGTGTAGGCAGGGGGGGGAGGCATCAATATTCCAAAAGGATACCTACTGACTTTTTACCGACCCTCATACCTGTAGAACAAATATTAGTGAAAAATTTTCAATCCTGTTTCAAGGTTCCTCATCTCCAGGTTCTGGGCTTTTTCAAAACCTCCAAATTTGCATGTGATGGGGGTTGGAAGGTCAAGTGGCTGATGAGCTTGGGTTTAGGTTGCTGTCAGGGGGGGGTTGGGGGTGGTACCAAACTATTTGCCTTGTGAGTAACAAGCTCACTTAAGTTGGTGAGTAAATTAATATCTGAAAAATATTAACTGCTCCTTCTAGTTTTTCTACTTATGATACAGACTTAATTAAGCTTAATTATCAGAAATTTAAGCTAAGTACTATCTGACTTGGTAATGAATTCATGGCTCGACCAAGATCAAACATGATACATCAATATAAACCACGACGTTGACGTGATTACTTAAGCATTTCCAAATACATGAAATGAGCATGCATGTCATTTTCTTTACCTGCTCCTCTGGTATTGTGCTCTTTATCCAGACTTGCGGCAATAGGGACGAGTTCATTATCCGCGAAATCCGCGACATGTTTTTCTAAGCATTTCGTGCGTTTCAGGAAGTTTAGCGAGATTTGATACATGCCTTCGTGGTCTTATCCTTTCACTTGTTGCCCGAGGCAAACAAAGAAAATGTAGCTTTTTGGAGAAGTAAAAGAAAGATAATATTTTTCGTGACGTTGTCGCCATCTTGTTGACCTTTGAACCAGGCATATTGGATTTGTTGGGTGCTTTGTGTACCAATACATATGATGTCCCCAACAAAAGTCTGATGCAATTTTATACCTTGAACACAGCGCATTTGCCGTTTTACCTTTGATGTTTAAGTTTATATGTGCGAGGTGATGATAAGCACTACACAGTATGTTTGGTATGAAGATTAATTCCGACGATCTCCGCTTTCTTTCCAATGGAAACCATTGAATAATTCGATTTTTGGGTCAAGATACACATGGCTACTTATGGCAAACAAAAAAGTATGCTAACACGGCGAAAAGCAAGCGTCGGTCGAAGGACAGACTATGTTGGAAGTGCAGCGCTATAATCAAATCAGCAGTAGAGTTCTTCTGTCCTTCTTGTAACATAATTCAAAGGCCATCAAAGACAGGACGTATTTTGAGCTGTTAAACAGGTGAAAGCGATGCGGTCATTTGATGCCGGGGGGGTACTCCCAGAAAATTGGGTGGGCGTGTGCGGCCCGCTTCGCAAAACCCTTTCCCTATTTAAGACCAAAATCTGCGATATTCCCTACCCTATTTATGACCTGAACCTTACATCAAAATCTGTTTCAGACCTGCAATATAATTGGATCTCTAGTTCAGACCAATGTTAAATTACCGTAAACATGATTTGTGAAGAGCGTTTGTTGATTTTCTTTTCGTAATGATGACAAAGTGGCTTCTAGGTTTAAGAACATACCCATATCAGGGCTAGAGTACAAAAACCATACCATATTTATGACCAAAATGGCTACAATCAGCTAAAATCAATACCCTATTTCTGACCAAAACAGCTGAAAAACCATACCCTTTGGGGCCACACCATACCTATATAGCCCATATAAGGGAGTATCCTCCCCCCCGGGATTTGATGACTTGTGGGTCATATCAGTCGCCCTTCTTGCTGCTGTTGAGTGGGAGGGAGGGTGTGGGCGCGAACACCACTGATACCATCAAGAAAGTCATTTAGTGGTTCAAAACCCGAACAATCCTGTTGTAACTCTCAAAAAAAATGTTTTCCAGAAAATACTCATCCACTCCTGTAAAAACTTTTCTTTTTTGGAGGGGGGGGGAGGAGGGGTTAAGATGTGGGCGGCTGCAGAGCTCTGAACACCCTCTGAACACTTTAGAAACTCCATACTAGCCCTTGAAAACTTTGAATTTTCTACACTCTCACCACCCCTTGGAATTTCCATTGATGCCCCTTGGACTAGGTTATGATTATGTTGATAACAATATTATTTTCTTGATGTAGCCCCAAAACATTTGATCACATCAACACAGCACAGCTGGCAGAGGAGTATAAAAAACTACAGTGGAAACTCCATCCTGATAAATTTAAGTGACCTGTCAAAGGTATTCGGTGCTATGAAGATTAATTTGTGTGTATGAAGGCACATTTTCAAAATGTTAAAATTACAACTCAGTTCCCCCTCAGATCTCAGGGCAAATAAAACAAAAGAAACCAACATTAAGAATTAAGAGATGCATAAGATCGACCATACATTTGTCCTGAATTTCAAAGCAACCTAAATACAAGTTTTAATATCTCTC
>JAHPZR010054984.1:20000-23232 GCA_019787425.1 Platygyra sinensis | reverse complement strand
AGGAGACCAAAAAAAAAAAAACGTGAGGTCAGGGCTGAAAATAATGGCTGGTCAACGGACAATGTCCGGTCTAATCGAGGCTTTGACCGGTCAAACGTTTGACTTGCCGGTCATGTTGACTGGTCAAAATTGAATATAATAAAATAATTTGAATATAAAAACAATCCGTGTTATTCACTTATTTACTATAAATATGCTCAATTGCTGATTCCCTGATTCCAGAAATGTGAGCTCCAAAGAACTGCAACTATTGTTTACATTTTACAACAAAACGTAAAACAGACATTGCCGTCGTGCCGGCTTCACGTATCAAACTTCTGGTCTTTCTTTGCGTCTTTCGTAATTGAAATGAAGTAATAAATGAAACTAGTTTGTTTTTTCATGAACTGAAAAATGTTAAAGTTTACTTTTCACTCATTAGCAACGCTACCTGCCAATAACAGCTGTTGTCTACGTGGCTAAGAAGGAAAAACAGTGATTTTAGTAGCCTTTTCATAAGGTCCCTGTTTTCTCAGTCCCAGTCCCTTGAGCAAGAAAAGCCTGGATGAGTACGTGAATAACACACGCGCCCAAAAAATAAACTAGAGGTTTAGGAACCACGTACGTTTTAAGAACTTCCTTGATTACTTATATGAGTTGGAAAGTCTTCATTTTAGCCCTTGAAAGTTATTGTCATGGACAAAAAGTCGGTAAACTATCCCAAAGAAGAGAAAATTCAACTTCCGCTTGGCGTCCGTGGTGCTAAAGCTGCTGCTCTCTTTTCTATCTTCGGTACTGACAAACAAATCTTATTTTGTTTGTGTGTATATGTGCTAAACAAGTATTCGAATTTCAAGATCATTCAGATTGTGTGATTGAACTCTATGCACAATACTGTAGAAACTGTGGATCGTTTGTGTCAAGAAGATTTGACCTTTGTTAGAGCTCTGCGATAAACAAGTGGTAGGCACTATCATTTTAACGACCAATTCAGTTACTTAACTAGGAATTGCCAAAATAAGGAGTCAGATTTGAAATTTATTCCACAGCAAATGCTCTTACATATTTATTAAATGAGTTGGCTTATCTTCTTAGTCTTAACACATAGGGGCAAGGGGCTAAAATACTGTCTTTAAAAGAAATTTTTGCGTTATGATTTGACCGGCCACAAACGAGGTATGTCCGAGCTAAAATTGGTTTGGCCGTTATTTTCAGCCCTGGAGGTTATGGAGTTAGCCTCCATCTCGTTTGAAAGAACATATAAAAAAACATGGGAGTAGAGGGACAGATTGCTAAATTAAAAAGCTAGAAGTACTGGATAGGAGATAGCTTTTAACACTTTTGATTTGTGGAAACTTGTGTTTGATATTGCCGAGATAGAATATACCGGTAGTTTTTAACACTTTTGGAGAAAGCAAATTGATTTAGGTCTTTAAACTTGTATGGCAGTTCTTGTCAAAGATCAATGACTGTAAATGAGATCATTTGTTTGCCAATATTTGTTTTAAATTTACTCGAAATTTGTGAAGATTTTGTTTGGCTGCATACCTGGTGTTATAATTATGTATGTTACTGGCATACTGGAAAAAATGGTTAAAGAGATCAGGCAAAACACCTTTGTGCCATGCATGTACAAAACTATACAGTCCTTTTGTAGTCTCCGTACTCTTCAATAAAACAAGGGGAGGTGAAGGGGGTGCTTATTCAAGGCAGTTAATTCAAACTCCAAGAAGTTCATAAACATTTAAAAAATTCTCTTTTCTATGAAACTGTTGGCTTTTTTGTGTTTGACATGTGCTAGGAGCCTACATTTTGCTTTGAAGTTGCCCAGAAAGGCAAAACTTGTTTTAGGTTGCTAGAACTTCAAAATTTTGAGGTAAAAAAATTCAAGCCACACTTATGGGAACGAATCTTGGTACATGTAACTCTTTGGGGTTCTTTTCAAAATTTCTGATAAGCAGACGGGTTCTTTTGATATCGGACTTTCCGTGGCTGAAATATAAAGTTTGTATGGCGATTGGGAGGTCCCAGAAAAATTGGGTGGGGTGTGCGGCCTGCTTCCCAAAACCCTTGCCCTATTTATGACCAAAATCTGCGATGTTCTCTACCCTATTTATGGCCTGACCCTTAAATCACACCCCTGTTTCAGAGCATTATAATTAGTTCCCTAGTTCCAACCAGACCGTTAACATAAATGTGAGGGACTTTTATTGATTTTCATTTCAATAATGATGAAAAAGTGACTTCTTAGAAACACGCACATATCGATTAATGCTAGAGTGCAAAAACAATAACCCATTTATGACCAAAATGGCCAACATTGGCTGAACTCGATACCCTATTTATGACCAAAACAGCTGAAAAACCAAACCCTTTGGGGGCTGCACAAAACCTATATAGCCTATAGAAGGGAGGGGGGGGGGGGGGTTGGGGAGGTGACATTGAATTTAGCTCATATTCCCCATACAAACTCTTATATAATTTTGTACTTGGGTGTTCATGAAATATAAAATTGTCACGTTTGCTGCTGAATTTAAACTGCACGAAAATCACAGTTGTACGTTGCACTCTGCAATATCAGAGATTGCCTCACTAGTTTATAAGCTTAATTACTAAACACAAGATTGCACGCTTTCACGCCGAGCGACGCAAAACCAAACTTTTTCAACTTCAAAACACTCAGTTGAATTTACTTAAGGCGGCGATCCTCCTGAAAGCCGTATTTTGGCTGGGTATTATGTTTTTAATGCAAATTTCTCGTTTACGTTTTAAGCAATCAAGAATCTCTATGCTCATTTCACATATCTATGTTTTGGGTCGTTTTATAAATTTCTTGCTGATTTTTAGGTATATTTGGAGATAAATAGTTTTTCTCAAAGGATTAGTAAAATTTATGGAAATAGGAAATTTTGAAGACTTGGTAGATACACTCCAAACAGTTGCCCAACAACCTGGGGTGCCATTGTGCGGTTGGGCAACTGTCTGGTGGTGTTCCAAAACCCTTTTTTTCCTTTTCAAACTCTCTCAAAACTTACCAAAATTTCACTTAAATTCAGGTGTACCCCCGAATTAATATGACTTTCCTTGCCATTTAAAAGTGAATAGAGATAAACTTGCCCTGATCAATCGTCGATGGAAGTGTAAAAAAGGAAAAGGATTTCACTACTAAAGCCGCCGACTAAGCGGGCCGAAATTAATGAGTTTACACAATTTACGGAAGGCTTACTGCGCTGATTATATTACCATGAACACC
>JAHPZR010054984.1:0-17500 GCA_019787425.1 Platygyra sinensis | reverse complement strand
AGTGTTTGCGCATGAAAGCTCGAAACCTATCGAATCCGACATCGAACCCTGTGATTTTTATGGTGAGATGGGGGTGGCTTGTTGGATCTTCTGCACTTGTTGGATCTTCTGTTCTTCTGCACGTTCCGAAACACATTTACAACTGCCTTTGATGCTGGTAAGGAGCTATGAAAAGTGTAATGTATTGTATGATGTTTGTAGTAATGGAGTGAGTAATTAATGGCTCGAGTTTTTTACGAATTAAGCTAAAGGAAAATAGGCGTCCATGTTTATCAGCAATCTAAGTATTGTTGATCATATTGCTTTAAAGCGGCACGAACTATTAAAGCTGACTGTGCTTGTGTTTCTGTTGTGTATTTGGCAGTTAGGATTTATCGTGCTATGAAAGTGCGTAGTATCATTTGCCTTCGTTTCAGGCATAAAGAAACGCTGTGACCACAGGCAGACCACTCTATGTGTTCTTAAGACAGTTCTTCAAAAAAAAAAAAAAAACGCATTATGCCAAAGTCTCAATGCTTTTACAAAAGATTAAAATAATTACAAGAATAAGACTAGTGTAGCCAGAGCTATGAAAGTGCTGCGGAAATTTGGAAAAGGGTTTTCGGGAATATCTCCGGGCGCTGGTTCACCATCAAAGGACTGTATCTTTCGTTTGATGCGTTTATTTCTCTTCTAATCTCTATACAATATTTCACTCTCAATGTCTATTCCGGTCTGAATTCAAAGTCTTACATCAGTGGCTTATACGTGTCATGGAGTTTAATTACAACAATACTGCGGTTACATTCTTGAGTCGCTAAACCCTATTGTATTACATATCCCTAAAATTACCTTACAACTATCCTTTGTTACTCTAAATATAATTAAATCAGTACGTGATCTATCGCTTTGCGTACTCTGTTCCTTTAAGCGTCACGCTATGGCATAAGCAATTCGAGTTGCGTGATATAGCAAATTAACTATTATCAGACAGATGGATTGTATAGAGCTTGTGCAGAAATGGTTGTCATTCGCTTATTTTGTTTTTGGTCAAGTCCCTGAAATTGTTATAAATCAAAATCTTGCTCAGTGATCCCCATTATTTAGTATTGAATACATTTAATAATAATAATAATAATAATAATAATTTATTACTTATTCGGCGCAAATATCTATATGAATATATTCAAATGCGCCTTACAAGTTACATAAAAATAAAAATAATAAATCTAATATAATAAAACTATTTAAACCATATCTAAGATATAAGCCAAAAATTACACAGCGTCAAAAATATAAAATTCTAAAAATAACAAACATACACTTTCCTAAAAAGATGAGTTTTCACTAAGGACTTAAAAATGTCCATTGTCTTAGCATTTCTAATGTCATTTGGGAGACCATTTTCCGTTATATTAATGAATGTGGACATGCTGAAAATTTGCATTTCAGTAAGTTCTATAGTAACTGAAACCAAGTGTACTAAAATTTTAGAGACAACAAGCTGTACAGTTGTAGTTCAAAAAAACTGAAACGTATCCAGCACAGCAAGATAACCACTATAACGTCAGTTTCTGAAAGAAATATTGACACAATAAGGTTAATAAGGTCAAAGATTTCATTAACAAAATTAACTGATTACAAAGGACTGAAAAAATTTTATTGGCAAACAAAAAGCACATGGCAACCTCTGCACAAGTGTAAAACAAAAAACCACCGAAAGAAGTTTTAAAAAATATCGAATGTAGCCGAGGTGCAAAATTATTCGGCAAGAAGCACATGGCAGCTACAGGAGTAAGACAAAGCGAAAAACCACTTAAACTGCGTTCAATTTTTTGTGAGAATACGTGACCGCCTGTAGGAAAATAAATTGCATTTTCTTTCATGCCCGTCCGCCGAAAGATCCGAGCTGCCAGAGTTATTCATAATAACGGCAGACGACAGAACTATCGAAAGGCTTACAGTGTATAAACTTATCTGCGGCGAACTTAGCTTGGTATTATCAACAGTGTAACTTAAATACGGCAAACCTGATATCAACCAGTATTAACGACATATATCTACTTTAACACTGCAATGAAATTGTCATCGTGCACTAGCACTCACCTGAACCGACGTCGAAACTCAAAAACGAGGATGACAGTGGAGACCTTCTTTATAGTTGTTGTCCTCATCTCGAGTACAACACGAACGTGGAGACGAGAGTACCAGGCGACACGACCTCCAGCAAGGCTTGTGGCGAGGGCGAGGCCTGGGCGCTGCTTTGCTAAACATTAACTTTTCGCAGTGCATTCTGGTCCGTTGAAAGCGAGGCTCTTCTACACCGCAGGGCATTATGGTCCGCTGAAAGCGAGGCTAAAAACCACAGCGAAATCTCAAATTTTCCTACCTTTCTTTTATATTTAGATTATAAACTGCTGCTACGCTCGCTCCGCAGCAATCAAAGATTCACTATAGGTTAAAAGCAATTTTAAAAAGGTGAGTCTTGAGCCTGGTTTTGAAGGAATCTAAAGTCTCAGAATATCTTATAAAATCAGGAAGTTTGTTCCAAAGCCTAGGAGATACACACGCAAAAGATCTGTCGCCATAGGTGGAGGTTCTAGATCTTGGGACAAACAGATTAATGGACCTTGAGGAACGAAGGGTGCGGACAGGTTTAATATAGAGAATCTATGAGAGTTATGAATAAAGCTCTGAAAATTGCACATTTAAATCACATCTCGACCTGAATATCCCAATAAAGTTAAATGAAACCATAATCGACTCATGTATGGTGTTTTTTCGCCTTCCTGGGCCATCTAAAGCGTCTTACAGCGAAATTACTTTTGGCCGGTTACGGTTAGACACAAGAAGGAGACAAGGCTTGCAACTTCGTGGCCGTCAGCCGCGACCTCCTCCACTTCAAATTGGAATTAATGCAAAAATACTGAAAATCTCACCTGAATGGCGACGGATCTTGACAGATGAGTTTTTTCTCTATCTCTTCGCCGAATTTGAGCTTCATCCCTCCCACAGTTTCCGAGAAAATCGATGCTGAAGTCACAAATTCAGCTTTCTCAATATGATCGGTGCCAAACTCAGCGACCAAAGGAATTCAAGGAATGCAGGCCGTTTCAAATCTACCAATCAGCGCTTGGCTTCCCACGGTTTTCCCGTCGGAAGCCAAAAACCGCGGAAAGCCAAACGGTACTACGCATGAGCAGACCATTATTTGTAGGCAGTTATTTGCAGGTCACGTGGTGGGCTCTAGGCCAATGGAAAGGAAGAAAACAATGCGTCGAATGATAATAGGCATTATTTGTATTTAAAAGTGCATATGAAGTGAAAAATAATTTCTGCTTATTTAAAATCCTTCCAAAATACAGAAGAATGGCGTTTTTCTTTTTGAAATATCTTTTTTCGTTCAGAAATATTAACGTTTTTTCTATTATATAAATTAGATCAGTGATGACGTCATATTGTTTCCAGCTAAAAATTGTAAAATACTGAATAAACAATATCTCTAGAAATATTAAAGCACTGTCCTTGAAACTTGGCACCATAATTGTCCATCACAAAAGAAACAAAATGACACCCTTAGTGCTGTTACCATAGCAACTCTTTCGGCCCAGTCTCTTTTTGTCGAAAAAACAAATCCTCTATTTTCAACCTCTTAAGTGATAAAAGGGGTCCTACATGGAACATACATAGTTCCCATGTTGTCGTACCTCCCAACGATAGATTGTGTAGGGTAGATGCATCTTGTTTTCAGACTAAAACTGGGATTTTCAGTTTTTATTAAAACAACACCAGTGGCAAAACTGTTGTCATGGCAACGGTGGTAAGTGTGTCATTTTGTTTCTTTTGTGATGCACATTTATGGTGCCAAGTTTCAAGAACACTGCTTTAATATTTCTAGAGATATTGTTTATTCAGTATTTTAACAATTTTTAGCTGCAAACAATATGACGTCATCACTGATCTAATTTGCATAATAGAAAAACGTTAATATCTCTCAAACGAAAAAAGATCTTTCAAAAAGAAAAAAGCCATTCTTCTGCATTTTGAAAGGTCTTTCAAATAAGCAGAAATTATTTTTCACTTCAATTATGCACTTTAACTCAGCAAGAGATCTGGGGCAAGTTTGCTGACATGCGTTGTACACAGCTTGTCTGCCATGTGCTTGTACACAACCGAGCTTCGTTCCACTCCCTACCCTCCCTCTTAACTGTTGTTATTTTGTACATTCTTTCCCACGTTGGGCAATGTAATAAATAGAAGGGTCCAACCAGGATCCCTTCCATGTTCACCCCAGACGTTGTTGTAAGTTGTTTAGCCTGTTGAAGTTTTATCTTTGAGAGAGTTAAGCGGCATTTGGCGGCAGAAATTTGAAATAAGCTGAGTGAAAATTTGCTCTGTTGGCAATTGTCTCAGCACAGGCAGACCACTCTATGTGTTCGTGGTTTAATATAGAGAATCTATGAGAGTTGTGAATAAAGCTCTGAAAATTGCACATTTAAATCACATCGCGGTCTGAATATCCCAATAAAGTTAAATGAAACCTTAATCAACTCATGTATGGTGTTTTTTCGCCTTCCTGGACCGTCTAAAGTGTCTTGCAGCGAAATTGCTTTTGGTCGGTTATGGTTAGACACAAGAAGGAGACAAGGCTTGCAACTTCGCGGCCGTCAGCTGCGACCTCCTCCACTTCACATTGGAATTAACGCAAAAATACTGAAAATCTCACCGAGGTTTAGCAAATATCGTGATTTGTCAGTGTCTCGCAGATCAATTATTTGCCTCAGCCTTCGGCTTCGGCAAATAATTGATCTGCTTGCGTCTGACAATTCACGATATTTTGCTAAACCTCGTCCATTGTTAATTATTCAAAACCAAATATACAGCTTAGTTGGATAAAAAATTCTTTAGAGCAAAACAAAGCAGCAGTTTTTAAGTAAAGTGTAGGATTGCAAAATTGGTTTCAGTTCAAGAAATTTGAGTTATGTTCAGGATGTCAAAAAATCAAGTTGGATCAAGTACACATGTATCTTATGGGGAGCCTTGATTGACATTTCAGCGATGTATCAGTCAATATGTCGGTCATTATTCGATCCACACTCGATCGACCAATACATCGGTTGGCTATGTGCTGAGAGTTTATACTGGTCGAACATCCACCAAAGTCGGCCAATATATTGACCATGTTATTATTGGTAGTGTATCGGCAGAAGCATCTCAGTCAACTACCAGTCAACTACCGGTGGTATACTGGTCAACTGTTGGTCCTGTATCAGTTGATAGTCGAGAAATAGTCGACCACTAGCCCACTGATGTAGACTATCCACTGTCAGTCAGTGAGCATCAATCAATCAATCAATCAAGTTTATTGTCCTACGTGAGGCATGGTTGCCCAGTTGCCCGAGCCAGAGGCTCATGTTTAAAATGTAAGACTCAACATCTAACATCTAACATCCACGGACACAAGTGATTGATTGACCAGTCATTACTCGATTGACACCCTATAAAAAAATCCACCGATATGGTGGTCTCAGATTGACACAGCATGGGCCAAAAACATAAAAAAGAGAATAATATATCGGTCCATATATTGTACAATATATCAATTGATATATCAACTGATATACTTGGCAAAGTGTCAGTGATGTACCAGTGAAGTGTCGGTAAAATGTTGGTGTATTGCCCACAACATCAGCCTATACACATACAGTATCAGTCATTGTATCAACCAAGCATCAATTGTGACTTGGGTTGCGATTCGGTTGAGTATCAGTTGAATATCAGTCAAGTGTCGATCGAGTAACAACCATCATATTGACCAATATATCACTCAATATATGTGAAGAGTGATCATCGCAGTAAATTTCCAATTTAAGCAATTGGAAAGAAGAAGCCTGAAAAAAATCAGGGCTTCAATGGGATCTCGTTGAAGCCCTGATTTTTTTCAGGCTTCTTCTTTCCAATTACTTAAATTGGAAATTTACTGCGATGATCACTCTTCACATATATTGAGTGATATATTGGTCAATATGATGGTTGTTACTCGATCGACACTTGACTGATATTCAACTGATACTCAACCGAATCGCAACCCAAGTCACAATTGATGCTTGGTTGATACAATGACTGATACTGTATGTGTATAGGCTGATGTTGTGGGCAATACACCAACATTTTACCGACACTTCACTGGTACATCACTGACACTTTGCCAAGTATATCAGTTGATATATCAATTGATATATTGTACAATATATGGACCGATATATTATTCTCTTTTTTATGTTTTTGGCCCATGCTGTGTCAATCTGAGACCACCATATCGGTGGATTTTTTTATAGGGTGTCAATCGAGTAATGACTGGTCAATCAATCACTTGTGTCCGTGGATGTTAGATGTTAGATGTTGAGTCTTACATTTTAAACATGAGCCTCTGGCTCGGGCAACTGGGCAACCATGCCTCACGTAGGACAATAAACTTGATTGATTGATTGATTGATGCTCACTGACTGACAGTGGATAGTCTACATCAGTGGGCTAGTGGTCGACTATTTCTCGACTATCAACTGATACAGGACCAACAGTTGACCAGTATACCACCGGTAGTTGACTGGTAGTTGACTGAGATGCTTCTGCCGATACACTACCAATAATAACATGGTCAATATATTGGCCGACTTTGGTGGATGTTCGACCAGTATAAACTCTCAGCACATAGCCAACCGATGTATTGGTCGATCGAGTGTGGATCGAATAATGACCGACATATTGACTGATACATCGCTGAAATGTCAATCAAGGCTCCCCATAAGATACATGTGTACTTGATCCAACTTGATTTTTTGACATCCTGAACATAACTCAAATTTCTTGAACTGAAACCAATTTTGCAATCCTACACTTTACTTAAAAACTGCTGCTTTGTTTTGCTCTAAAGAATTTTTTATCCAACTAAGCTGTATATTTGGTTTTGAATAATTAACAATGGACGAGGTTTAGCAAAATATCGTGAATTGTCAGACGCAAGCAGATCAATTATTTGCCGAAGCCGAAGGCTGAGGCAAATAATTGATCTGCGAGACACTGACAAATCACGATATTTGCTAAACCTCGGTGAGATTTTCAGTATTTTTGCGTTAATTCCAATGTGAAGTGGAGGAGGTCGCAGCTGACGGCCGCGAAGTTGCAAGCCTTGTCTCCTTCTTGTGTCTAACCATAACCGACCAAAAGCAATTTCGCTGCAAGACACTTTAGACGGTCCAGGAAGGCGAAAAAACACCATACATGAGTTGATTAAGGTTTCATTTAACTTTATTGGGATATTCAGACCGCGATGTGATTTAAATGTGCAATTTTCAGAGCTTTATTCACAACTCTCATAGATTCTCTATATTAAACCACGAACACATAGAGTGGTCTGCCTGTGCTGAGACAATTGCCAACAGAGCAAATTTTCACTCAGCTTATTTCAAATTTCTGCCGCCAAATGCCGCTTAACTCTCTCAAAGATAAAACTTCAACAGGCTAAACAACTTACAACAACGTCTGGGGTGAACATGGAAGGGATCCTGGTTGGACCCTTCTATTTATTACATTGCCCAACGTGGGAAAGAATGTACAAAATAACAACAGTTAAGAGGGAGGGTAGGGAGTGGAACGAAGCTCGGTTGTGTACAAGCACATGGCAGACAAGCTGTGTACAACGCATGTCAGCAAACTTGCCCCAGATCTCTTGCTGGAGTTAAAGTGCATAATTGAAGTGAAAAATAATTTCTGCTTATTTGAAAGACCTTTCAAAATGCAGAAGAATGGCTTTTTTCTTTTTGAAAGATCTTTTTTCGTTTGAGAGATATTAACGTTTTTCTATTATGCAAATTAGATCAGTGATGACGTCATATTGTTTGCAGCTAAAAATTGTTAAAATACTGAATAAACAATATCTCTAGAAATATTAAAGCAGTGTTCTTGAAACTTGGCACCATAAATGTGCATCACAAAAGAAACAAAATGACACACTTACCACCGTTGCCATGACAACAGTTTTGCCACTGGTGTTGTTTTAATAAAAACTGAAAATCCCAGTTTTAGTCTGAAAACAAGATGCATCTACCCTACACAATCTATCGTTGGGAGGTACGACAACATGGGAACTATGTATGTTCCATGTAGGACCCCTTTTATCACTTAAGAGGTTGAAAATAGAGGATTTGTTTTTTCGACAAAAAGAGACTGGGGCCGAAAGAGTTGCTATGGTAACAGCACTAAGGGTGTCATTTTGTTTCTTTTGTGATGGACAATTATGGTGCCAAGTTTCAAGGACAGTGCTTTAATATTTCTAGAGATATTGTTTATTCAGTATTTTACAATTTTTAGCTGGAAACAATATGACGTCATCACTGATCTAATTTATATAATAGAAAAAACGTTAATATTTCTGAACGAAAAAAGATATTTCAAAAAGAAAAACGCCATTCTTCTGTATTTTGGAAGGATTTTAAATAAGCAGAAATTATTTTTCACTTCATATGCACTTTTAAATACAAATAATGCCTATTATCATTCGACGCATTGTTTTCTTCCTTTCCATTGGCCTAGAGCCCACCACGTGACCTGCAAATAACTGCCTACAAATAATGGTCTGCTCATGCGTAGTACCGTTTGGCTTTCCGCGGTTTTTGGCTTCCGACGGGAAAACCGTGGGAAGCCAAGCGCTGATTGGTAGATTTGAAACGGCCTGCATTCCTTGAATTCCTTTGGTCGCTGAGTTTGGCACCGATCATATTGAGAAAGCTGAATTTGTGACTTCAGCATCGATTTTCTCGGAAACTGTGGGAGGGATGAAGCTCAAATTCGGCGAAGAGATAGAGAAAAAACTCATCTGTCAAGATCCGTCGCCATTCAGGTGAGATTTTCAGTATTTTTGCATTAATTCCAATTTGAAGTGGAGGAGGTCGCGGCTGACGGCCACGAAGTTGCAAGCCTTGTCTCCTTCTTGTGTCTAACCGTAACCGGCCAAAAGTAATTTCGCTGTAAGACGCTTTAGATGGCCCAGGAAGGCGAAAAAACACCATACATGAGTCGATTATGGTTTCATTTAACTTTATTGGGATATTCAGGTCGAGATGTGATTTAAATGTGCAATTTTCAGAGCTTTATTCATAACTCTCATAGATTCTCTATATTAAACCTGTCCGCACCCTTCGTTCCTCAAGGTCCATTAATCTGTTTGTCCCAAGATCTAGAACCTCCACCTATGGCGACAGATCTTTTGCGTGTGTATCTCCTAGGCTTTGGAACAAACTTCCTGATTTTATAAGATATTCTGAGACTTTAGATTCCTTCAAAACCAGGCTCAAGACTCACCTTTTTAAAATTGCTTTTAACCTATAGTGAATCTTTGATTGCTGCGGAGCGAGCGTAGCAGCAGTTTATAATCTAAATATAAAAGAAAGGTAGGAAAATTTGAGATTTCGCTGTGGTTTTTAGCCTCGCTTTCAGCGGACCATAATGCCCTGCGGTGTAGAAGAGCCTCGCTTTCAACGGACCAGAATGCACTGCGAAAAGTTAATGTTTAGCAAAGCAGCGCCCAGGCCTCGCCCTCGCCACAAGCCTTGCTGGAGGTCGTGTCGCCTGGTACTCTCGTCTCCACGTTCGTGTTGTACTCGAGATGAGGACAACAACTATAAAGAAGGTCTCCACTGTCATCCTCGTTTTTGAGTTTCGACGTCGGTTCAGGTGAGTGCTAGTGCACGATGACAATTTCATTGCAGTGTTAAAGTAGATATATGTCGTTAATACTGGTTGATATCAGGTTTGCCGTATTTAAGTTACACTGTTGATAATACCAAGCTAAGTTCGCCGCAGATAAGTTTATACACTGTAAGCCTTTCGATAGTTCTGTCGTCTGCCGTTATTATGAATAACTCTGGCAGCTCGGATCTTTCGGCGGACGGGCATGAAAGAAAATGCAATTTATTTTCCTACAGGCGGTCACGTATTCTCACAAAAAATTGAACGCAGTTTAAGTGGTTTTTCGCTTTGTCTTACTCCTGTAGCTGCCATGTGCTTCTTGCCGAATAATTTTGCACCTCGGCTACATTCGATATTTTTTAAAACTTCTTTCGGTGGTTTTTTGTTTTACACTTGTGCAGAGGTTGCCATGTGCTTTTTGTTTGCCAATAAAATTTTTTCAGTCCTTTGTAATCAGTTAATTTGTTAATGAAATCTTTGACCTTATTAACCTTATTGTGTCAATATTTCTTTCAGAAACTGACGTTATAGTGGTTATCTTGCTGTGCTGGATACGTTTCAGTTTTTTTGAACTACAACTGTACAGCTTGTTGTCTCTAAAATTTTAGTACACTTGGTTTCAGTTACTATAGAACTTACTGAAATGCAAATTTTCAGCATGTCCACATTCATTAATATAACGGAAAATGGTCTCCCAAATGACATTAGAAATGCTAAGACAATGGACATTTTTAAGTCCTTAGTGAAAACTCATCTTTTTAGGAAAGTGTATGTTTGTTATTTTTAGAATTTTATATTTTTGACGCTGTGTAATTTTTGGCTTATATCTTAGATATGGTTTAAATAGTTTTATTATATTAGATTTATTATTTTTATTTTTATGTAACTTGTAAGGCGCATTTGAATATATTCATATAGATATTTGCGCCGAATAAGTAATAAATTATTATTATTATTATTATTATTATTAAATGTATTCAATACTAAATAATGGGGATCACTGAGCAAGATTTTGATTTATAACAATTTCAGGGACTTGACCAAAAACAAAATAAGCGAATGACAACCATTTCTGCACAAGCTCTATACAATCCATCTGTCTGATAATAGTTAATTTGCTATATCACGCAACTCGAATTGCTTATGCCATAGCGTGACGCTTAAAGGAACAGAGTACGCAAAGCGATAGATCACGTACTGATTTAATTATATTTAGAGTAACAAAGGATAGTTGTAAGGTAATTTTAGGGATATGTAATACAATAGGGTTTAGCGACTCAAGAATGTAACCGCAGTATTGTTGTAATTAAACTCCATGACACGTATAAGCCACTGATGTAAGACTTTGAATTCAGACCGGAATAGACATTGAGAGTGAAATATTGTATAGAGATTAGAAGAGAAATAAACGCATCAAACGAAAGATACAGTCCTTTGATGGTGAACCAGCGCCCGGAGATATTCCCGAAAACCCTTTTCCAAATTTCCGCAGCACTTTCATAGCTCTGGCTACACTAGTCTTATTCTTGTAATTATTTTAATCTTTTGTAAAAGCATTGAGACTTTGGCATAATGCGTTTTTTTTTTTTTTTGAAGAACTGTCTTAAGAACACATAGAGTGGTCTGCCTGTGGTCACAGCGTTTCTTTATGCCTGAAACGAAGGCAAATGATACTACGCACTTTCATAGCACGATAAATCCTAACTGCCAAATACACAACAGAAACACAAGCACAGTCAGCTTTAATAGTTCGTGCCGCTTTAAAGCAATATGATCAACAATACTTAGATTGCTGATAAACATGGACGCCTATTTTCCTTTAGCTTAATTCGTAAAAAACTCGAGCCATTAATTACTCACTCCATTACTACAAACATCATACAATACATTACACTTTTCATAGCTCCTTACCAGCATCAAAGGCAGTTGTAAATGTGTTTCGGAACGTGCAGAAGAACAGAAGATCCAACAAGTGCAGAAGATCCAACAAGCCACCCCCATCTCACCATAAAAATCACAGGGTTCGATGTCGGATTCGATAGGTTTCGAGCTTTCATGCGCAAACACTATCCCGTCCCCGAGTAAAATAATGCCAGAAGACACAGTCACAACACATTTTCATTGGAAGAAACAACAATACACATGATTTAATAGTCGAAAGGTTTTGGACAAAAGTGTATTACACACGTCGGGTGGGGTATAAAGCCGTCCCAGACTCCTTTGCGTGCTCTTATGAGTTCGAATTTCTCCGAGCTTGAGGAAGCGTCTAGGTAAGTATGTTTGATATTACATCTTTATCGCTTCGTTTTTATCGGCAGAGTGTTTTAAAAGAGTTAATACTCCTCCCCTGAGGCTTAACTGCTGAATACCCCTCCACTCCAAAAGACATCTCGAAAAGTGCGGCTACGCGGCTACGCAGACACGCAGAATGCAGGCAGTCTTAGACAGTACACGATAGAGTGAAGATGGCTACACGGCTACGCAGTCACTGCGTAGCCGCGTAGCCACTTCTTTCCTTACTAACTTATTTTGAAGGGGAGGGGTGGTCTTCACAACTGCGTAGCCGCGTAGCCACTTTTTTCCCTACTAACATATACCAAGGGGAAGGGAAGGTCTTGACTACTGCGTAGCCGCGTAGCCAACACCAGACAAGTATGACATGTATTTCTCGTTCTTAAAGCGTTAGCGGGAGACAACTGCGTATCCATGTAGCCAGCTTTTTCAGGGGTATAACTTCAGATGGAGGGGAATTAAGCAGTTACTCCCTGAATCATTTTCAGTATCTCTATTTTATGATCTTCAAAATCAGCTTTACAGTGCTGATTATATTACCGTGAACTCCTAAAATATGTCTGGAATGTTTATTGTGTTGTAACCAATCACATGCGAGATCTTCACACCACAGAAACCACAGGCAACGAACCGTTTCCTATCGGCCATGGAACAAATTATTTTTTGTTTTGTTTAAGGATGCAAACTGTCTTATTAGGAATTTAAACACCGCTGTTCCCCAAGATCAGTGCTGAGGACCGCATCCAGGTCATCGTTTGAGTTTAGAAAGAAAAAATTTAGAAGCCAACGTGATGCGACGGCGACCAGCTTTCCATGTAACGACGTCACATGAAGATAATAAAAAGTCAACAATCATGATTAGCATAATCCTTACTAATATTTTTTGTAGAACAAGGGTTGATTTGTGTGGGCTAACAATTGAACCCTTGAACTACTGTGCCGGCAGAAGTTCCTTGATCGCAAGATTGCAAACTGGAAAGACCGCCCAGGGCTGAAAATAACAGCTGGTCAACGGACAATGTCCGGTCTAATTGAGGCTTTGACCGGTCAAACGTTTAACTTGCCGGTCATAATTTAAATATAAAAACAATGCGTGTTATTCACTTATTTACTATAAATATGCTCAATTGCTGATTCCATGATTCTAGAAATGTGAGCTCCAATGAACTGCAACCATTGTTTACATTTTACAATGAAACATAAAACATAAAACAGACATTGCCGTCGTGCCGGCTTTCTCAGTCCCAGTCCCTTGAGTGAGAAAAGCCCGAACGAGTACATGAGTAACGCACGCGCCTGAAAAATAAAGTAGAGGTTTTGGAACCACGTACATTTTAAGAACGTCCTCAGTTACTTATATGAGTTGGAAAGTCCTCATTGTAGCCCTTGAAAGTTATTGTCATAGACAAAAAGTTGGTAACCTATCCCAAAGAAGAGAAAATTCAACTTCTGCTTGGCATCCGTGGTGCTAAAGCTGCTGCTCTCTTTTCTATCTTCGGTTCTGACAAACAAATCTTATTTGCTAAAAAAGTATTCAAATTTCAAGATCATTGTGTGATTGAATTCTATGCACATACTGTAAAAACTGTGGATCGTCTGTGTCAAGAAGACTTGACCTTTGTTAGAGCTCTGCGATAAACAAGTGGTAAGCACTATCTTTTTAACGATCAATTCAGTTACTTAACTAAGAATTGCCAAAATAAGGAGTCAGATTTGAAATTTATTCCACAGCAAATGCTGTTACATATTAATTTATTAAATGAGTTGCCTTATCTTCTTAGTCTTGAGGCATAGGGGCAAGGGGCTAAAATACTGTGTCAAAAGAAATTTTTGTGTTATGATTTGACCAGCCAGAAATGAGGTATGTCCGAGCTAAAATTGGTTTGGCCGGTCATCTTGACCGGCGACTAGGCGGCCGTTATTTTCAGCCCTGTCGCCGAACAAATTTGCGATCAGGCGTAACTAATTATTCCGATTTCGATCATTACAAAAAGTTTGAAAATTTGCACGCCAAACTGTCGCGTGCGTCCGCCCGGCACATCAGCTTAATTTACTTCAAAATCGCTCAAACCTGTATTCCTCACTATTATAGCCCATACTGTAAACAAATGGGCAGGAAAAGTAATTGTTTACTTGTAAAAAGACTGAGTGTTAAAACAAAACGAAAATAATTTCCCCGTGGCCGATAGGAAACCGTTCGTTGCTTGTGGTTTCTGTGGTGTGAAGATCTCGCATGTGATTGGTTACAACACAATAAACATTCCAGACATATTTTAGGTGTTCATGGTAATATAATCAGCGCAGTAAGCCTTCCGTAAATTGTGTAAACTCATTAATTTCGGCCCGCTTAGTCGGCGGCTTTAGTAGTGAAATCCTTTTCCTTTTTTACACTTCCATCGACGATTGATCAGGGCAAGTTTATCTCTATTCACTTTTAAATGGCAAGGAAAGTCATATTAATTCGGGGGTACACCTGAATTTAAGTGAAATTTTGGTAAGTTTTGAGAGAGTTTGAAAAGGAAAAAAAGGGTTTTGGAACACCACCAGACAGTTGCCCAACCGCACAATGGCACCCCAGGTTGTTGGGCAACTGTTTGGAGTGTATCTACCAAGTCTTCAAAATTTCCTATTTCCATAAATTTTACTAATCCTTTGAGAAAAACTATTTATCTCCAAATATACCTAAAAATCAGCAAGAAATTTATAAAACGACCCAAAACATAGATATGTGAAATGAGCATAGAGATTCTTGATTGCTTAAAACGTAAACGAGAAATTTGCATTAAAAACATAATACCCAGCCAAAATACGGCTTTCAGGAGGATCGCCGCCTTAAGTAAATTCAACTGAGTGTTTTGAAGTTGAAAAAGTTTGGTTTTGCGTCGCTCGGCGTGAAAGCGTGCAATCTTGTGTTTAGTAATTAAGCTTATAAACTAGTGAGGCAATCTCTGATATTGCAGAGTGCAACGTACAACTGTGATTTTCGTGCAGTTTAAATTCAGCAGCAAACGTGACAATTTTATATTTCATGAACACCCAAGTACAAAATTATATAAGAGTTTGTATGGGGAATATGAGCTAAATTCAATGTCACCTCCCCAACCCCCCCCCCCCCCTCCCTTCTATAGGCTATATAGGTTTTGTGCAGCCCCCAAAGGGTTTGGTTTTTCAGCTGTTTTGGTCATAAATAGGGTATCGAGTTCAGCCAATGTTGGCCATTTTGGTCATAAATGGGTTATTGTTTTTGCACTCTAGCATTAATCGATATGTGCGTGTTTCTAAGAAGTCACTTTTTCATCATTATTGAAATGAAAATCAATAAAAGTCCCTCACATTTATGTTAACGGTCTGGTTGGAACTAGGGAACTAATTATAATGCTCTGAAACAGGGGTGTGATTTAAGGGTCAGGCCATAAATAGGGTAGAGAACATCGCAGATTTTGGTCATAAATAGGGCAAGGGTTTTGGGAAGCAGGCCGCACACCCCACCCAATTTTTCTGGGACCTCCCAATCGCCATACAAACTTTATATTTCAGCCACGGAAAGTCCGATATCAAAAGAACCCGTCTGCTTATCAGAAATTTTGAAAAGAACCCCAAAGAGTTACATGTACCAAGATTCGTTCCCATAAGTGTGGCTTGAATTTTTTTACCTCAAAATTTTGAAGTTCTAGCAACCTAAAACAAGTTTTGCCTTTCTGGGCAACTTCAAAGCAAAATGTAGGCTCCTAGCACATGTCAAACACAAAAAAGCCAACAGTTTCATAGAAAAGAGAATTTTTTAAATGTTTATGAACTTCTTGGAGTTTGAATTAACTGCCTTGAATAAGCACCCCCTTCACCTCCCCTTGTTTTATTGAAGAGTACGGAGACTACAAAAGGACTGTATAGTTTTGTACATGCATGGCACAAAGGTGTTTTGCCTGATCTCTTTAACCATTTTTTCCAGTATGCCAGTAACATACATAATTATAACACCAGGTATGCAGCCAAACAAAATCTTCACAAATTTCGAGTAAATTTAAAACAAATATTGGCAAACAAATGATCTCATTTACAGTCATTGATCTTTGACAAGAACTGCCATACAAGTTTAAAGACCTAAATCAATTTGCTTTCTCCAAAAGTGTTAAAAACTACCGGTATATTCTATCTCGGCAATATCAAACACAAGTTTCCACAAATCAAAAGTGTTAAAAGCTATCTCCTATCCAGTACTTCTAGCTTTTTAATTTAGCAATCTGTCCCTCTACTCCCATGTTTTTTTATATGTTCTTTCAAACGAGATGGAGGCTAACTCCATAACCTCCAGGGCTGAAAATAACGGCCAAACCAATTTTAGCTCGGACATACCTCGTTTGTGGCCGGTCAAATCATAACGCAAAAATTTCTTTTAAAGACAGTATTTTAGCCCCTTGCCCCTATGTGTTAAGACTAAGAAGATAAGCCAACTCATTTAATAAATATGTAAGAGCATTTGCTGTGGAATAAATTTCAAATCTGACTCCTTATTTTGGCAATTCCTAGTTAAGTAACTGAATTGGTCGTTAAAATGATAGTGCCTACCACTTGTTTATCGCAGAGCTCTAACAAAGGTCAAATCTTCTTGACACAAACGATCCACAGTTTCTACAGTATTGTGCATAGAGTTCAATCACACAATCTGAATGATCTTGAAATTCGAATACTTGTTTAGCACATATACACACAAACAAAATAAGATTTGTTTGTCAGTACCGAAGATAGAAAAGAGAGCAGCAGCTTTAGCACCACGGACGCCAAGCGGAAGTTGAATTTTCTCTTCTTTGGGATAGTTTACCGACTTTTTGTCCATGACAATAACTTTCAAGGGCTAAAATGAAGACTTTCCAACTCATATAAGTAATCAAGGAAGTTCTTAAAACGTACGTGGTTCCTAAACCTCTAGTTTATTTTTTGGGCGCGTGTGTTATTCACGTACTCATCCAGGCTTTTCTTGCTCAAGGGACTGGGACTGAGAAAACAGGGACCTTATGAAAAGGCTACTAAAATCACTGTTTTTCCTTCTTAGCCACGTAGACAACAGCTGTTATTGGCAGGTAGCGTTGCTAATGAGTGAAAAGTAAACTTTAACATTTTTCAGTTCATGAAAAAACAAACTAGTTTCATTTATTACTTCATTTCAATTACGAAAGACGCAAAGAAAGACCAGAAGTTTGATACGTGAAGCCGGCACGACGGCAATGTCTGTTTTACGTTTTGTTGTAAAATGTAAACAATAGTTGCAGTTCTTTGGAGCTCACATTTCTGGAATCAGGGAATCAGCAATTGAGCATATTTATAGTAAATAAGTGAATAACACGGATTGTTTTTATATTCAAATTATTTTATTATATTCAATTTTGACCAGTCAACATGACCGGCAAGTCAAACGTTTGACCGGTCAAAGCCTCGATTAGACCGGACATTGTCCGTTGACCAGCCATTATTTTCAGCCCTGACC
>JAHPZR010054982.1:25000-40550 GCA_019787425.1 Platygyra sinensis | reverse complement strand
GAGGGCACTTGCAAATCAAGCAGAAATTACTGATTTTTCGAGACGGAGGTAAATCGAATACGAAAATTCTCCTACAGCATTTTTCGTTCTCTCTGACTTCCACTCGTGTTTCTATTAAACAATTAGATTATGAGCTCGAGATTTTAATCGCGCGATAGTTGACGCGAACGTAGCCCGAGTCAACTATCAAGCATGGAAATACAGAGCAAATAATCTAATTATTTCAGTACAAATCCACTAGTCGTTCGAAACTTTGTCTAAATCATCTTCACAGACACTTGAAAAACGCCAAGAAGCGGCGGTCATTTTGTTAACAAGGGCACACTGCTACGCTACTCAATATTTATCATAGATAAGTATAAATTTACCGTTATCTGTTGTGAATCCGTGAATTTGATTGGCTATATTACCGTTTTCTATCTGCTGATAGAAAACAGTTACGCATCAGTGCACAACGCGCATCACGTTTGAACCTGATGCAACATAATAAAACAGTTCTTTTCTACGCGTAACTTCACATGTTTTCCTTTTTTATGCAATGAGACTACGGTAAATTTATACTAAAACAATTAGACTACTCGCCCTCGTTTTCTACGAGCGATAGTCAACTCGGCTGCGCCTCGTTGACTATCGGCTCGTAGAAAACGAGGGCGAGTAGTTTAATTGTTAAATAGATAGTGAGTAGCGTAGCCAATCAGAGAACAGCATTCGTGATAGAACGCGAGTAGATTTATACTAAACTCGTTAGAAACACTATGCGTTTTGTATTTCAAAGTAATAAAAGTATTAGACACTGATCTTAAAGATTATTATTCAGGCTGATTGTAATGAAAGTCAGCAATTCGGTTAACCTGAATCACGGTGCTCCGGTTAGGCTGAATATCACTCCCGTTAGACTGGATATCCCTCAGATCAGATGGCTCACCCCTTAATCTTTTCAAGAAAGTTCTTAGGCTTGTGTCAACATTTAGTGGAGTTCAGCTTCCAATTTTTCAGTTGCAGGTCTTCTTAGACCTTCGTGTACACGTTTCTTATGATCTGACATGCTAACTGAGCAAGAATTTTTCCGTAACCTAATAAAGAGGAAAGATCACTTGAGACCTGAAATCGCTGGCACAGCAACAAACTTTGTCACAAAAATAGCTAAAAATGACAGATTAATGTCTTGTTCCCAGTGCTCTAATTTTAAAAAGAATACTTGTGGAAATCCACCTAATAAAGGTTTCATGGGTCTCTTAAAACAAGTTCTAGCATTTGTTGCATTCTTTTCTTAACTCAAATATTTGAGGCTCTGTTATTGTTTCACGAAAGCCGTTTAAAACTTAACTAGATGAAAACACGTAATTCTCTTTAAAAGCTACACCAACCCCTATTATACCGTTTATTTCAAATCGTGTATCAGTACAGTATTTCACTCAAGCTCTGACGCCAGCAACCACTTTCACATTGAAACTCCTAGTATGTTATTATATGGCTAGCTCCGTGAGCGGGCCAGATGAACCAAATCGCTCGCTGTGATTGGCTGCCCGAGCGGGCAAGATGGCTCGCAATTACTCGCCGTGTCTCGCGAGAAAAATTTCCCCTTAAGCCAAATAACAAATCCTTTATTGACCAAGCTTTTTCGTTCAAGATGGCTGGATATTGGCCTCGTTCTTTTTTTGCGACTTCATGGAACTCGACTCCGTCTCCGTCCATAAGCACACACAAAAAATCGGCCAATATCCAGCCATCTTGATCTCATGCTCGGTCAATAACTTCAGTGTAGCCCCTGAGGGAATTTAGTCCTGTCTAACCGAAATATTGTGTATTAAATTAATCATTTTTAGCCGTCGGTCAGCCGTTCAATCGGTGTTATTGGTCAAAAACCCATATGATTTTCTCGTGCTCATATATATTGGGTTGAGTGTATGAATATCTCCGGAACCAATCCAGATATTTGCAAGCGGTAAACGGCGTTTTGACTATTTCATGGAATTTTATCTGATACACCTAAAAAAATCAAGTGGTACAAATTTGATCTCGCGCGGTATTTTGTTACACTTTGCATTGGAAACCGTTGGCGCTTTAAGGTGGCTCTGAACCCCTTCGTAGAATTTTTTAAACTTTGCAAAAGGTTGCATCTTATCTTGCTGATTACAATTCGATAATAAAAAATGGGTGTCACCGAGCTCGTTTTGGAGTTATAAGCGCTTAAAGCTAAAATTAAGGGTGTTTTCAGCAGGTCATATTGTTGCTATGGTAACCTATTGTGCCACAAAAATAACAGCAACTTGTTCCCCGATGATTGGGTAGTTTGTTGATACCATGACTTTGGCATCAACCGGTATAGAGTGGTTGTAATGACCCATCAAACTGCGAGTCTTGGAAAGTACTGGAAACTGTTAAAAGACATTTGTATGAAGTTTAAAATGACGGAGGATAAAATCGTGCAGTGAAATGTAATGTTACTTTTTTTGAATATAATAAAGAAAATATACTCACCTTCCCGAAAGCTGTGTAAATAACTTCGAGTCGTGTATAGCCTGCGAGAAGGCTCAAGTTGGAGCACAAACGCGCGCGAAATTGCGCGGCGAAGCCGCGAGACAAGAAAACTCACTTTTTTGGCTTCTCTGAGTCCTTTCCGCCGGATCGCTTTGCTCTTCGTCGCACGCGCGCGTGACTCAAAAGTGAGCCTGCGCGCAGGACAAGTGTACTGTAATTGAAGAGTGATTTAATTCGTGTTTGTGCCTTTTTCAGTTCAACCTAACGTGGAACTTGATGTCGATGGCGATGGGTGTCCCTTGTGTCAAAAAAATGCACAGATTATGTGAATATACTCAAATGTCTGTCGATCAGATCCCCGAGATCAGATTAAAGGTCGCCTGTACAGACAAAATCAAACGTGGCAGTTCATGTGGGTCCGCGTAACGTGTACGAAGAATCTGACAAGCTGAGACAAACACTCCAAAAGATCAGGTGGTGTGCGCACTACGACCGCGATGCACGCTGGTATTAGTTTCGTTTCAGGTCATTTGCTTGCGATCGGCATCGTGTGAAGATCTCTTTGGGGCACTGAAATGACTACTTTTCAGCCAAAGTGCCGCTTCTTTTGCAGTCTTTCGATGGAAATCCTAATCTTAACATGTTCTGCCAAAAGATAGGCCCTTTGCACGACCCGGTCACAAGGTACAAAATCACACGTGCTGGTGAGCAAGTTGCGCAGTGGTAATTCCAAAACAAAGGCAGGTGCATTGTTTTGTCATTGTTTAGAAAGATCACACTTTACTTTCATTGTTTACAAAGTCCCGCAACCTGTTCACCAGCGGGTGAGATTTTGTACCATGTGACCGGGTCATGCAAAGGGCCTAAAGGCCAAATGGATAACCGAAACCAGGCAAGGTGCTAGGTGAGTAAAAAAAGTAACATTTTATTTTATCACGCACTTTTAACCTTTTAGATACAATTGTATCCTTTTTAACTCATTCATTGCGAAGCAATGGATGAGTTTTTGCAGAGAGGGGAAAACGGCGTTAGCAGAAATCTGCGTAGACGGATGTGACGTGTTAGCAAAAATAGCGGAAGTGACGTACAAATTGGTTGGATTTGCGCAACCGCTGACCAAGTAGTCAACTTGCCACGAATACTCGGAATCACTCGGAATAGCAAACATGACAAGCCTAATTAATGCACTTTCTAGATGATTGCAAAACACCGCGAGAGAATTTGTGTAAGAAATGTAGGCATTCAATGAATAAAATGAGACCAAAACATATCTGTAGATAGACAGTTAAGCTTTAAGTAATGTGCGCGCGCTAGCTGACGCAAGCTCATGCAAAGCAGCGAACAAGTCAACAATATAGCTCAAATTACAGCCCAGAAGTAGAAACAGAGAAACCATTTAAAAGAAAAACGTAAAGAAAATGATTTGGACGGAAAGGTCTTGTGTGTATTTTTTTGATGAGACCGCCATTGTCGAGTCGCTTCATCACGACAAAACCGGGTGGGTTCGGAAATTGCCGCGCATGCTCAACATAGCGGATGCTGGCGAGTTCCCTATTCGGATGGCGTCGCAAATTGCCATTGAGGTGAAAAATAGAAAAATCCTCTATCAGATTTTCTCGAATTTGCCTCGGTGCAATTCCTTAAGAATTTGGCCCAGAGAAGTTATGCCTTATTAGCTTTCCTTAGCTTTCAATTTATCAGAAAAATGTGTAAAAAGAACAAGGTTTTCGCTCAGCCAAAAAACACAATAAAACATGCTAAAAACGCAAAAACTACCTTGACAACCCCTACTTTTTTGATTTTAAAAGTTTCTTCTTGCCAGACTTACCGGTTTGAGCATATCAGAAAATTTTACCGAAGGAAATGAAGAAAATTGAAATCAAAGCCCGAACAGATAGTCAGCAAAAATGGGCGATGTTTGAGTAGTTTAATTTGAGGACTAAAAGCCTTGATATCAGAGGTGCTGTGAACAGCAAATTTTGCGCCCTTAGTTTGTTATTGTGTCAGTAGCTTTGATTGGAAAATGGCAAACAGAACCGAGAATTGTTAACTTTCGATTGAGGCACATGGCGCGCAGTTCGTAAGTCTTGCCATGCATTTATGATTTGATATAATAAATCTTGATTTCAAATCATAAGTTTATGATTTGATATAATAAATCCTGATTTCAAATCATACGTTCATGATTTGATATAATAAATCCTGATTTTAAATCATAAGTTTATGATTTGATATAATAAATCCTGATTTCAAATCATAAGGTTATGATTTGATATAATTAATCCTGATTTCAAATCATAAGTTTATGGTTTGACATAATAAATCCTGATTTGAAATCATAAGTTTATGATTTGATATAATAAATCCTGATTTGAAATCATAAGTTTATGATTTGATATCATAAATCCTGATTTCAAATCATGCGTTCATGATTTAACTTAATAAGTTATGATTTAAGTTAATACATGATAGGTGCCAGTACATGTGACAAGTCACATGGCGATCTCAGTCTCAGACGCGGGAAACTCACAAACATGTCGGAAGATGTATCAAGGTCGATCGCTTCTGCCGTGTCTGAGGCCGTCCAAAGGGCTGTCGACGAGGCTCTAGCTCATCACCCCGCAATCGCATCAACTAGCGCCAGTAGCGCGCCCTCTTCCTCGAGTGCAACGAGCTTGAATGCGACTTGGACTTCTCAAGAGGTATGTTACATGTAATGTGCTCGGTTGGATCATGTTGCATTTATCTGGAGACTCGTGTGGTTTTAAATAGTGAATATGTTAGGTTTTCTGTGTTACTGTTGTCCTTGCTGATCGTTCCTGCGGACTGATTGATGTTCATGAAGCAGCTACATAAGTGATGTGTTTGGAAAATTTCCTGTTTTGCTTACACTTTCGCGGGGTGATGACCTGTGTGTCGATGTGATGAACAAAAAACTTTTTTCTTGATGTTTTCGGGGCGCCTCATCTATTTCTTTCTTGTTGCACTGCATCATTAGTTAAGGGGGTTGCATGTTAAAAATGTATCGGAACACAATTTTAGTGTACAGGCGAGCACATGTACATCAAAAGCTACAATTTCGCAAGTGTCAACAAAGTCACGCAACGGACAAAAAGAGAATGTATGCAAAACAGGAAATTTTCCAAACACATCACTTATGTAGCTGCTTCATGAACATCAATCAGTCCGCAGGAACGATCAGCAAGGACAACAGTAACACAGAAAACCTAACATATTCACTATTTAAAACCACACGAGTCTCCAGATAAATGCAACATGATCCAACCGAGCACATTACATGTAACATACCTCTTGAGAAGTCCAAGTCGCATTCAAGCTCGTTGCACTCGAGGAAGAGGGCGCGCTACTGGCGCTAGTTGATGCGATTGCGGGGTGATGAGCTAGAGCCTCGTCGACAGCCCTTTGGACGGCCTCAGACACGGCAGAAGCGATCGACCTTGATACATCTTCCGACATGTTTGTGAGTTTTCCGCGTCTGAGACTGAGATCGCCATGTGACTTGTCACATGTACTGGCACCTATCATGTATTAACTTAAATCATAACTTATTAAGTTAAATCTTGAACGCATGATTTGAAATCAGGATTTATGATATCAAATCATAAACTTATGATTTCAAATCAGGATTTATTTTATCAAATCATAAACTTATGGTTTGAAATCAGGATTTATTATATCAAACCATAAACTTATGATTTGAAATCAGGATTAATTATATCAAATCATAACCTTATGATTTGAAATCAGGATTTATTATATCAAATCATAAACTTATGATTTGAAATCAGGATTTATTATATCAAATCATGAACGTATGATTTGAAATCAGGATTTATTATATCAAATCATAAACTTATGATTTGAAATCAAGATTTATTATATCAAATCATAAATGCATGATTTGAAATAAGAGTTTATTATATCAAATCAATGACGTATGATATCATATCACAAAACTTTATTTAGTAAATAACGAAAAAAATTACAAAGTTAAGCTAAATCATTTTTTTTTACAAACGGCGCCCCATACAAACTCGACGTCAGACTGTTGATTCAATAGACAAACGCGTTTGATACACTTTGTATGGGAAATTCCCTTTACTGATCCTTAATATACTAAAATCAAGCATAAAATTAAACTTCCACATATCCTAGGTGCAAATTGCGTCGATTTTTGACGGGTTTGTGGTTTTAATTGTTTTGTCCAATTTGTTTATGTGTTCGTGCTTTTTTTTTTCGATTTTCTTAGTCTCCGTTAACCTGTTAACCGCTTCATAACACAAAGCAAGGACAGTGACTCTAGGCGACGTCGTCCCACGAATCGCTTTTGCTTCACAAAGTGTAGAATCGCTATTAGACAAGGAGTATTGCAACTTTCGGGTAGTCCGTTGATCGTGACCGTAACTGCTCGCGTGAGATTTTCCTTAGGCGTCACGCACGACACACTAAGCGACTATGACGTGCCAAGAAAAAGAGAGACTACACAAACACAACTGTCATATAAAGGCCATAGAAATTAACCATCGTATCAACTCATTACGATAACCGTAGTGCGCTGAGAATTTCAAATGCTATTTGGTTTTCTGTCAGCTCGGCATTTTTGACATGATCAGGCGGTCACGCTCCAACAGCCATTTGGATATTACATTTTGTACACCTGAGTAGAAACTGCACATGTTGCTTGTGACATTACATTACAAGTAAGGTTTATTTGTACATTTTAAAATAGCGTTACTTAAGAATATTTTGGACTAAAGGGATTGTAGAGCCTATGACACGTCAACAGTCACATACCGAGCTGGCGCGCCCGTGCATAACAAACACTCCGATATAGAATTGAACACTAATTAATGTGACCAGAACCAAAACATATGTGAGTCAAAAGTAAATGCAAAAACAGGTCAAAAATTGACGCAATTTGCGCCCAGGATATGTTTATGCTTGATTTTAGCATATTTAAGATCGGTAAAGGGAATTTTGTCTATTGAATCAACAGTTAGATGTCGAATGGATAAATAACAAACATCACGACGCTATTTTGTAACTGTAGAACCGAAAAAAGAGAGAAAGTGAGTCAAGTGTCAGAAAGAAAAGTACTCAGTCTGCACGGTCTGCACGGTCTGCACGGTCTGCACGGTCTGCAGTCTGCAGTCTGCAGTCTGCAGTCTGCAGTCTGCATGGTCTGCGTTTTGGGGTGACCCCTTGTCCTGCTAGGCCCGGGTTTACTATAAAGGGATGTGCCCTATTTCTGGTATCTTCCAAATTATTTTTATTTATATCTTCATCTTTTTTATCTATTTAATTTCAGGGGCAGCAGTTGATGTTACATCTACTGGATTATTCCTGGCTACCCATAATAGTTATTTAATTAAAAAAAAAGTAATAAGTAATTATTATAAACAATAATACAGTCAAATGAATATTGACAATGACAACCCAAGAACTTTAAATGATAGATACCATCAGACTTCAATGCTCTCCTTCGAAAACCAAGCTAACACACTTTGAACTTCATTTAGCCAGCAGATAACTGATGTACAATTTGTAGCTCACCACCTTTAATTTCATCTAGACCTGTATTTTTTGTAATATGGTGCATGTTTAAAACAGTTACACAAGCTTTCTCGAGGTGTACTGATAAATGTTGCACTAATCACTTACATTTTTTGAATAAAATATCATACATAAACTGTAACAAGCAAACAATGAATGAGGCTTTCACTTCATTTAGATGACACAACATTAACTAAACAATGAACACAAATGCTTGACAACAAAACATAAAGAATGATGCTATATTGTCCTAATCTTTTGTACAGCAAATGATTCATTTACCCAATCAGTCAATTGTAAGCCTGCTGATAGCTAAGATACATGTCAGGAAGAAGCTTGATGCTTATTTATGTACCACCAACATTGTTAAACGCTAACACACAAGAAACACTCATTCATGGCTAAGAGCATGAATGAGTTGGCTCTAAAGAGCCCTTTGATTACAACTGTCATCGTTTCATGCTCTTAGATCGGTGTAAGTGTAACACAACACCGCGTCCTTTTGGGGGGTCACGATCATGTCTCACTCGGAATTCCCTCACTCGACAGAGCACAAAGCTTGGCATGCCTGTGGTATAATTGTTGTCAACCTATATCGCTTTTGAAAATGTCACGATGGTTCGCGTGTTTCTCGATTCCTTACAGAATTCAGTTTCGCCGAATTCACATCGCTTTTATCTTATTTATCGTCTGCTGCGGACTCTCTGTGGTTTTGTATTTTTTCGGGTAATGGATTATTTAAAAATTCGAGCTCTCACTTTAAGAAGACTCTCCGAGTAAAATACGTCAAGCAAGTTGGAAATTACAGCTCGGCTTGTCGACTGCCTAATCTGGATCCATTCCATCCAAGCATATTAGAATTTGTAAAAGATCTCGGCAAGTTACAGTGTAAAGGAGACAGATATTCCTCTTTCACAAATAACCTGCTGGAAGTGAAAGGACAAGACATATACTCAGCGCAATACAGAACAATTGAAAGACCTCACGGAGATGATTTCAAGGTGGCTCTTTCCGATCCCACCAGCTTGGCGAACGGAGCGGAGGCCGGGAATGATGAAAATAGTGCAAATACCGGTGAGAATTATTTCTATGCTTTCTCTGATGTGTTCTATTAAGGCTTGTTTCCATATAAACTCGACAATCGCTACGAGCGTTGAGATCTCTACACAAATAACTTGACACAAGTCATATGACTTCCGTTTTCCATTTGATGCCGATACAATCGCTGCGATTCTTTATAATCAGAATACCCGGCCACTTATTAGAATCTCATTGAATAAGAATAACAACTATTGTTATATTCCTTGTTCTTCAAAGCACATCGGGTATTCTGAATTCGAAGTTGCTCCTTCGCGTTTTTTGTAAGAACATGTTTGTTTGTTTTTTTTTGGCCGAGGCAGCATATTATGGAGCACCGTTTGTTTCAAAACAAGACGCTCTAGAGCGTTAACTCGGGCTTCGTTCTGTAATACCAAATCCCCGGAGGGTACTCCCTATAATGACCCGATTTATACTGGAGACAGATCATCCGTCGAGAAGGATCATCCGTCTAGTATAAATACGGGGGGGGGGACTATGAGACTAACTATTGATGTGTCGTGTGACTCGTCCCGTGTTTATACCGTGTTTATAGTTTATTGAAAACAGCAGCTGGATTCTTGTAACGCAGTGTAGTTTTTGTGGATGGTTTGTCTTCTTCCTGCAATTATACACAGTGACGGATCATCCGTCTTGACAAGTTATCCATGATGATTCGTCTGACAAGACAGACTATCGCGATAGCTCGTCTGGATGGATGATCCGTCTGCTTGCCCGTATTTATACACAGATGGATTATCAGATGAGCTATCGTTCTTTGCCCAAGCTCGTCCTAGACGGATGATCCGTCTCTAGTATAAATCGGGCCAATGGCCTATGTGGGGAGGCTCCACCCTAAAGGGGTACCTTTTCAGGCTTTAGGTATATAAAAGGTATAGGGATTTCACAATTTGAGGTATATGAAAGGTTAGGGAAATCGGTCATTTACATATTTAAAAGGCCTTTAATTATAATATTTTGAATAGATGCCCCTTATGGCTGTATCAGTTTATGGCTTTAGGTATATAAAAGGTATAGGGATTTCACAAGTTGAGGTATATGAAAGGTTAGGGAAATCGGTCATTTACATATTTAAAAGGCCTTTAATTATAATATTTTGAATAGATGCCCCTTATGGCTGTATCAGTTTATTTATTAAGCACTACATGAAAATGACAACAAGACTTCCTAAAGTAGGAATGTGATTGGGGTACCTTTCTTCAATAAAAGGTATATGAAAGGGGTACCTTTTCTGCCGAAATGGTATATAAAAGGGTAAGGGGTTGGACCTCGGGGCAGAGCCTCCCGTATTAAACTCTTTTAAGTACCCCCCAGGACCAAATCATACTTTACGGGTACCATAGTAGTACACGTATATTTGAATACAAGATAGACACAAATCAAACAGTGAATAAAAGAATCAGGACATTTTCCGCTGAGATATTTACTATACAAGTTGTTTTGTTGAGTATTCTCCTAATTCAATCGCAAGTTGTGAGTTTAAACCATTTTGGTTCAAATCAAGCACAGCTCTCTGCGTAGTTATGGAGAACTTGTTTGCGTTTGTGATTCGTTTGTGCTGAAATAAAGAGTCCTATAAAGCCATGTGATACAATCAGTGGGAAAGAAGAGCCAGCACTCATTGTGCTCAGTTTAAGAAATACCCTACGCGCCGTATCCCTCCCCTACCGACTCCCCTACGGCCCCAAAATATCTTTTCATACTTCAAGCTGATACTTGGTTATTTTTGTTTCTTTTTTTTAACTTTTGAAAATTGAAATTTACATATTTTTGTCATAGTTATCATAATTATTCGATGTGCTGAGATGTTCTGGAATGTTCTGTAATGTTCCATGTTCTTGGTTTTATTGATGGCCGCAATCCTACAGAGGTTATCAATCACACACGTCCTTCACTGCAAAATTGTTGGATGTCAATCATCTCTGCCTCCTTGCTGACTGTATGCAAAATTTACCTGAAAAAGCGAAATGTTGCAGTGGTCCACTCGTAATAATTATCATTTTACTTTCGGAATGTACGGCTAGCTCACTAACTACATCCTCGAAATCTATAAATGAAATGTTTGTCAGGTTTTTCAACGGCCTTTTGCATGCATGAATGACCCCAAGAGCAAGGAAATCTATTCGCAAACAAATCATTTTTGCACATATTTTTCTTGGGGCTATGGACTGAACAACACTTAATTTTATAAAACTTATAACTTATTACCTTATTAATAAGGTTTAAACATGTTTAAGTCTTGTTAAAGTGGCTTTGCCAAAACAACAGTCCAATGAGGTGTAAATTTAAATTGCACATAATTTGCATTTGTAGTGTATTTTTTTGCAGATAACTGCTGAGGGGTGTCAGTAAAACATGGGGCTGGGGTCGGGATTGGGGCCAGGGTCTTGTTTTAACATTTTTTTCTCTTTTGTTTTCTTCAACCCAAATTCTGATTTCTCGTGATTTGCATCAGCGGTTCATCATTCTATTGCTGGTTTTCAGTGTCATGCCATTCAAAATAGATCAATATAAAAACTCAAAACTGTTCAATAGATTAAGTCCGGAATCTGGGAAAAGAAAGAAGGTTAAATATGCAAATACTCTTGCCAAGATTCAAGTCACAGCAGTTTTTCTTATGCAAGATATGCGGAGAAATTTTTCACCCAAATTTATAGAGGTTAACTAGTAACAAGGGATTGCTCAATGAGTATCATGTTTGCATCTCCATGGGGAAAGTACAAAACATGGGACCCTTGGTCCATGAACCCCCGCTATGGATTGGGTCCATGGACCGCCTTTCATGGATTGGGTCCATGGACTGCCTTTCATGGACTGGGTCCATGGACCCCCTAACATTTACCAGGTCCATGGACCCTCTATTTTTACTAGCCCTAAAACTAATAGTAATCAAAGATTATGAGTGCCTGTGCTATAACTTAAATAGCTGTCTGTTGCTGAAATCATTCTCTTGCGAACAGCTGAAAATTTACAGATAAAAAGTTTCCCACCCTCAAAAACTTGGACTTTAGTGAGCGGATCCACTCGGCTATTGCCTCGTGGATCCACACCTACACTGTACTTTGACAATGTTATGATGAAATTCATGATCAATTACAGGACAGACACATAAAAAACTGACGTCAATTTGTTAAGTTTTTGCTGATGAATAAAAACAGTCAACATTTCCATTGCTGTTTCTTAGTTCACTGGCTTACTTTTTTAAGTCTCTGCTTCAGAGTACTCGTCCATCGACTCAATTTTGGCCTTCATTCAAAGATGTGTTTGTGAACAGAATAAATTATTGTTGTCCCAGTTATGTAACAAAAGTATGTCATCTCGCATCCTGACTAAGCAGGCCACGCACGGTCCTGCCAGAATCAAGACTACCCCAATTTAACAATTTAGTTATGAACTGCAACTTTGATTACACCTTTGCAAACCGCTGTAGAGCTTAAGTCAAATTATTTTTAGCATTGCGAATTTTGTTATTTCAAAACTTCTTACAACAAAACATTTGCCTACACTGTAAAAGCCTGTGAATGTCCCCACAAACCCATTTCCATGTGTTTATATTACAGATCTCTTCACTTTTACTAGCAATTATCCAGAAATAGTTGATATATTTTAATGTTAAATATTACTGCGAATTCATTTTTTATATTTACTTAGTTTATATAATTTTTATTTTTTTATTGTTTAAACAATTACTTCAGCAATTTTAGGGGTAGTAAATATAGGGGTCCATGTACCCGGCCCATACTTTCATGGACCCAGTCCATGGACCAGGGGTCCAGGTTTTGAACTTTCCCTTCTTGTCTAGTAGTCTTTTGTCTCCTTATTTCTTCAAATGGCACTATTGATCCTCATCAGTCGATCGATTAGCAGTGAAGTGCTATCTAGTGTACTTACACTTGCTGTTATTTGATTGCTAGGTGGCATTTTCTTCAGTGTTCTTAAAGTGGTACTATGACGAAAATCGCACCTTTCGTATTTAACCCATTTTGAAACATAAAAAGTAGACTGCATGAGAAGAAAAATGCCGTTTACTATTTTTAAATACCTCTTCGTTCCAAAGACATTCAAGTTTTTAAAATATGCAAATTAGCTAAGTGATGACGTCATACACTCAACCAGATTTTGTTCAAATATGATGAAAAGAGATATCTCAGCCAGTTTGTATCAGAAATGTTTGATTCTTTGCAGTAAGATTCCACTAATTGTGCTCCACAATATGAGCATAACAGTTCTGTTACCATGACAACATACTGGGTTCCAGACCTCCCCATATTAAAAGCTTTTTTGGCCACCTTTGGCGTTCCATTTTGATATTTGCTAACATCACTTCATATCCATGATCCAGCAAGCCTATAAATATCTTAGCTCGACTTTGAAGAAGTTGTTTAACATTTTCAAGCTGAAAATCACCAACATATTGAAATCAAGTGGGTGGGGACTGGAAAAGAGTGAGTTGCCATGGGAACCGAATTTTTATAGTCTTAGCTGTGTTTCCTGTATGACCTATAAGCCTGCCAAGTTTCAATGCTTTTGCACTGCAAAATTGGCCAAGATGAGCTTCTATTTATATGCTCTCAATATAATATTGGGTGAGTGTATGCCGTCATCAGTCCTCGCATATTTGCATATTTTACCCATTTTTTCAGACCTAAATATCTCTGGAACTAATGCAGATATTTCGCAAACGGTAACGGCGTTTTTCTTCTTGTCAGGAATACCATGTGATTACACTCCAAAAACACAAGGGGTGAAAATGTCCTCATAGTACCACTTTAAGATTTTTTGAGCTGTGCCACAAAGCAACTGGTTGTATTAATTTGATGGCTCTAACTAAATTAATTCTCAGTCAGGGAGTACCTTGCCATGCATTTAAAATGTCAAATTCTTGTTCTTAAGATTTTTGGAGCTGTCCACAAAGCCACTCCAACAGAGGAGCTTGCATCATTGTTGAAGAACAGCTGAGTCAGCCAGTTCAATGGCAACCAGCCATTTAAGTGTTTCTTCGCAAGATGCGTGTACTCATGTTGTGTGTGGGGCAAGGTTTGTGATCACTCTTTCTGAGTACACTCCCATTTTGTAAACGCAGGTTCAGCCGCTTCAGGACGTTGCATTGTACGTTGTAATGTCCCATAAATTACAATTTTTATCCGTCATATCCTAATTATTGATGATAAAAATGAGCCATCAGCCGGCGAGAAATTTAGACGGTTATTGTAAACCGTAAATTTTAAACCTGATCATATTTCCTGGAGTAATTTATTTGTGATCAACGGTTTTGTTTTATTCTTATTGTAAAGTTATTTTTGTTGCGTTGTGAAAACACAGCAAACCTTAACTTCTTAGTAAAGACTGCAGAATTTTTCTTTTATCTTTGATCACTTGAAATTTATGACATTGAGTAGAAAAAAGTAAGAAACCTGTAATGGATGTCATTCTTGTTTTTCTTCCAGGTTTCTTGAAGAGATTCTGGAACGCGCTTAAAGGATCAAGAAATCTACTTCGACAGGTAGTATTCCAAACGCAAACAATCATTGTGTTTCCATCATTTTCCTGGTCTATGCAGCCGATCTTTTTCTTTCTTTCATCTCTCCATGCCTCTATCCCTTCATACCTACGTACGTCCAGGCGTCCATGCCTCCATGCCTCCGTGCTTCCATACCTCAGTTCTTCCATGCCTTCGTTCCTGCTTGCGTCCATGCCTCCGTGTGTCCATGCCTCCATGCCTTCGTTCCTGCATGCCTCCGTGCCTTTATACCTTCGTTCCTCATGCCTCCATGCCTGCAGCATCCATGCATCCATGCTCCGTGCGTCAATGCCTTCCATTCTTCGTTCCTCCATACCTCATGGCCTCCATGCCTTCGTTCCTCCATGCCTCCGTGCCTTTATACTTTCGTTCCTCCATGCCTCCGCGCCTTTATACCTTCGTTCCTCCATCCCTCTGTGCCTCCGTGCCTCCGTGCACTGTCCACCCACCTCTCCATCCTTATACCTTTGTTCCTCCATGCCTCCGTGCCTTTATACCCTAGTACGTCTATGCCTCCATGCCTCCGTGCCTCCATGCTCCATGCCTCCAGCCCCATGCCTCCGTGCCTCCGTGCCTCCGTGCTCCGGCCTCGTGCTCCGTGCCTCCGTGCCTCCGGGCCTCCGTGCCTCCGTGCCGCCGGGCCTCCGTGCCTCCGTGCCTCGTGCTCGTGCCTCCGTGCCCCGTGCCTCCGTGCTCGGCACTGTCACCCACCTCTCCATCCTTTATACCTTTGTTCCTCCATGCCTCCGTGCCTTTATACCCTAGTACGTCTAGCCCTCCCATGCTCCGTGCCTCCATGCCTCCGTACCCATGCCTCCATGCCTCCATGCTCCATGCCTCCATGCCTCCATGCCCTCCATGCCTCCATGCCTTCCA
>JAHPZR010054982.1:0-20000 GCA_019787425.1 Platygyra sinensis | reverse complement strand
CGTCCATAATGTTCGCTTTGTAAGATGTATTCTATATACAAGGCTAAAATGTTAAAAAATTAAAAAGTTTAAACCAAACGTTTCGGCTGTTTGCCATCATCACCCTGATGATGGCAAACAGCCGAAAACGTTTGGTTTAAAACTTTTTAATTTTTTAACATTTTAGCCTTGTATATAGAATACAACGATAGTAACCTTAACAAGGTTTTGACAACACACCTTCGAGTAAAATGGGAATTGAGGTTCTTAGTCAAATACTCCAGAGTGTTTGGCATCTTTCGTTTGAAGTTAGCCGCCGAGGTGGAGTCGAACATAATAAGAGCAATATCAAGTGGAATCCCACCAGGCTTCACCGGTCTAGCGATCACTTCTTCCTTCGGAGACACTTGCATATGCACCTCACTGTGGGTTTTCCAAAACTGATTGGTAACAACATCGACTCGGACAAAGTCCGCTTTAACTGTTGCCTTTGCCAGAAATGGTCCTGCAGGAAGAAGAGAAATCAGGACTGTATACACGCTATAGGGTGGAGAACCAATGGATAGATAGATGGAGGGATGGTGGACAGTGGCACAGAGGCACGGAGGCTTGGAGGCATGGAGGCATGGAGGCATGGAGGCATGGAGGCATGGAAGGCATGGAGGCATGGAGGCATGGAGGCATGGAGGCATGGAGGCATGGAGGCATGGAGGCATGGGTACGGAGGCATGGAGGCACGGAGGCATGGAGGCATAGACGTACTAGGGTATAAAGGCACGGAGGCATGGAGGAACAAAGGTATAAAGGATGGAGAGGTGGGTGGACAGTGGCACGGAGGCACGGAGGCACGGAGGACGCACGGAGGCACGGAGGCCACGGAGGCACGGAGGCACGGAGGCACGGAGCACGAGGCCGGAGCACGGAGGCACGGAGGCACGGAGGCATGGAGGCATGGAGGCAATGGAGGAGGCACGGAGGCATGGAGGCATAGACGTACTAGGGTATAAAGGCACGGAGGCATGGAGGAACAAAGGTATAAAGGATGGAGAGGTGGGTGGACAGTGGCACGGAGGCACGGAGGCACAGAGGGATGGAGGAACGAAGGTATAAAGGCGCGGAGGCATGGAGGAACGAAAGTATAAAGGCACGGAGGCATGGAGGAACGAAGGCATGGAGGCATGAGGTATGGAGGAACGAAGAATGGAGGCATTGACGCACGGAAGCATGGATGCATGGATGCATGCAGGCATGGAGGCATGGAGGAACGAAGGTATAAAGGCACGGAGGCATGCAGGAACGAAGGCATGGAGGCATGGACACACGGAGGCATGGACGCAAGCAGGAACGAAGGCATGGAAGAACTGAGGGTATGGAAGCACGGAGGCATGGAGGCATGGACGCCTGGACGTACGTAGGTATGAAGGGATAGAGGCATGGAGAGATGAAAGAAAGAAAAAGATCGGCTGCATAGACCAGGAAAATGATGGAAAACACAATGATTGTTTGCGTTTGGAATACTTACCTGTCGAAGTAGATTTTCTTGATCCTTTAAGCGCGTTCCAGAATCTCTTCAAGAAACCTGGAGAAAAACAAGAATGACATCCATTACAGGTTTCTTCTTTTTTCTACTCAATGTATAAATTCAAGTGATCAAAGATAAAAGAAAAATTCTGCAGTCTTTACTAGAGTTAAGGTTTGCTGTGTTTTCACAACGAAAAAAATAACTTTACAATAAGAATAAAACAAACCGTTGATAACAATAAATTACTCCAGGAAAATGATCAGGTAAAAATTACGTTTTACAATAACCGTCTAATTTCTCACCGGCTGATGGCTCATTTTTATCATCAATAATAGTATAGACGGATAAAATTGTAATTTATGGGAAATTACAACGTACATGCAACGTCTGAAGCGGCTGAACTGAGTAGCAAAATGGAGTGTACTCAGAAAGAGTGATCACAAACCTTGCCCCACACAACATGAGTACACGCATCTTGCGAAGAAACACTTAAATGGCTGGTTGCCATTGAACTGGCTGACTCAGCTGGTTCTTCAACAATGATGCAAGCTCCTTCTGTTGGAGTGGCTTTGTGGAACAGCTCCAAAAATCTTAAGAACAAGAATTTGACATTTTAAATGCATGGCAAGGTACTCCCTGACTGAGAATTAATTTAGTTAGAGCCATCAAAATTAATACAACCAGTTGCTTTGTGGCACAGCTCAAAAAATCTTAAAGTGGTACTATGATGAAATTTTACCCCTTGTTTTTTGAGTGTATCACATGGTATTCCTGACAAGAATAAAAACGCCGTTACCGTTTGCAAATATCTGCATTAGTTCCAGAGATATTTAGGTCTGAAAAATGGGTAAAATATGCAAATGAGAGGACTGATGACGTCATACAATCAACCCAATATTATATTGAGCATATAAATAGAGCTATCTTGGCCAATTTGCAGTGCAAAAGCATTGAAACTGGCAGGCTTATAGGTCTACAGGAAACACAGCTAAGACTATAAAAAATTGGTTCCATGGCAACTCACTCTTTTCCAGTCCCCACCCACTTGATTTCAATATGTTGGTGATTTTCAGCTTGAAAATGTTAAACAACTTCTTCAAAGTCGAGCTAAGATATTTATAGGCTTGCTGGATCATGGATATGAAGTGATGTTAGCAAATATCAAAATGGAACGCCAAAGGTGGCCAAAAAAGCTTTTAATATGGGGAGGTCTGGAACCCAGTATGTTGTCATGGTAACAGAACTGTTATGCTCATATTGTGGAGCACAATTAGTGGAATCTTACTGCAAAGAATCAAACATTTCTGATACAAACTGGCTGAGATATCTCTTTTCATCATATTTGAACAAAATCTGGTTGAGTGTATGACGTCATCACTTAGCTAATTTGCATATTTTAAAAACTTGAATGTCTTTGGAACGAAGAGGTATTTAAAAATAGTAAACGGCATTTTTCTTCTCATGCAGTCTACTTTTTATGTTTCAAAATGGGTTAAATACGAAAGGTGCGATTTTCGTCATAGTACCACTTTAAGAACACTGAAGAAAATGCCACCTAGCAATCAAATAACAGCAAGTGTAAGTACACTAGATAGCACTTCACTGCTAATCGATCGACTGATGAGGATCAATAGTGCCATTTGAAGAAATAAGGAGACAAAAGACTACTAGACAAGAAGGGAAAGTTCAAAACCTGGACCCCTGGTCCATGGACTGGGTCCATGAAAGTATGGGCCGGGTACATGGACCCCTATATTTACTACCCCTAAAATTGCTGAAGTAATTGTTTAAACAATAAAAAAATAAAAATTATATAAACTAAGTAAATATAAAAAATGAATTCGCAGTAATATTTAACATTAAAATATATCAACTATTTCTGGATAATTGCTAGTAAAAGTGAAGAGATCTGTAATATAAACACATGGAAATGGGTTTGTGGGGACATTCACAGGCTTTTACAGTGTAGGCAAATGTTTTGTTGTAAGAAGTTTTGAAATAACAAAATTCGCAATGCTAAAAATAATTTGACTTAAGCTCTACAGCGGTTTGCAAAGGTGTAATCAAAGTTGCAGTTCATAACTAAATTGTTAAATTGGGGTAGTCTTGATTCTGGCAGGACCGTGCGTGGCCTGCTTAGTCAGGATGCGAGATGACATACTTTTGTTACATAACTGGGACAACAATAATTTATTCTGTTCACAAACACATCTTTGAATGAAGGCCAAAATTGAGTCGATGGACGAGTACTCTGAAGCAGAGACTTAAAAAAGTAAGCCAGTGAACTAAGAAACAGCAATGGAAATGTTGACTGTTTTTATTCATCAGCAAAAACTTAACAAATTGACGTCAGTTTTTTATGTGTCTGTCCTGTAATTGATCATGAATTTCATCATAACATTGTCAAAGTACAGTGTAGGTGTGGATCCACGAGGCAATAGCCGAGTGGATCCGCTCACTAAAGTCCAAGTTTTTGAGGGTGGGAAACTTTTTATCTGTAAATTTTCAGCTGTTCGCAAGAGAATGATTTCAGCAACAGACAGCTATTTAAGTTATAGCACAGGCACTCATAATCTTTGATTACTATTAGTTTTAGGGCTAGTAAAAATAGAGGGTCCATGGACCTGGTAAATGTTAGGGGGTCCATGGACCCAGTCCATGAAAGGCAGTCCATGGACCCAATCCATGAAAGGCGGTCCATGGACCCAATCCATAGCGGGGGTTCATGGACCAAGGGTCCCATGTTTTGTACTTTCCCCATGGAGATGCAAACATGATACTCATTGAGCAATCCCTTGTTACTAGTTAACCTCTATAAATTTGGGTGAAAAATTTCTCCGCATATCTTGCATAAGAAAAACTGCTGTGACTTGAATCTTGGCAAGAGTATTTGCATATTTAACCTTCTTTCTTTTCCCAGATTCCGGACTTAATCTATTGAACAGTTTTGAGTTTTTATATTGATCTATTTTGAATGGCATGACACTGAAAACCAGCAATAGAATGATGAACCGCTGATGCAAATCACGAGAAATCAGAATTTGGGTTGAAGAAAACAAAAGAGAAAAAAATGTTAAAACAAGACCCTGGCCCCAATCCCGACCCCAGCCCCATGTTTTACTGACACCCCTCAGCAGTTATCTGCAAAAAAATACACTACAAATGCAAATTATGTGCAATTTAAATTTACACCTCATTGGACTGTTGTTTTGGCAAAGCCACTTTAACAAGACTTAAACATGTTTAAACCTTATTAATAAGGTAATAAGTTATAAGTTTTATAAAATTAAGTGTTGTTCAGTCCATAGCCCCAAGAAAAATATGTGCAAAAATGATTTGTTTGCGAATAGATTTCCTTGCTCTTGGGGTCATTCATGCATGCAAAAGGCCGTTGAAAAACCTGACAAACATTTCATTTATAGATTTCGAGGATGTAGTTAGTGAGCTAGCCGTACATTCCGAAAGTAAAATGATAATTATTACGAGTGGACCACTGCAACATTTCGCTTTTTCAGGTAAATTTTGCATACAGTCAGCAAGGAGGCAGAGATGATTGACATCCAACAATTTTGCAGTGAAGGACGTGTGTGATTGATAACCTCTGTAGGATTGCGGCCATCAATAAAACCAAGAACATGGAACATTACAGAACATTCCAGAACATCTCAGCACATCGAATAATTATGATAACTATGACAAAAATATGTAAATTTCAATTTTCAAAAGTTAAAAAAAAGAAACAAAAATAACCAAGTATCAGCTTGAAGTATGAAAAGATATTTTGGGGCCGTAGGGGAGTCGGTAGGGGAGGGATACGGCGCGTAGGGTATTTCTTAAACTGAGCACAATGAGTGCTGGCTCTTCTTTCCCACTGATTGTATCACATGGCTTTATAGGACTCTTTATTTCAGCACAAAACGAATCACAAACGCAAACAAGTTCTCCATAACTACGCAGAGAGCTGTGCTTGATTTGAACCAAAATGGTTTAAACTCACAACTTGCGATTGAATTAGGAGAATACTCAACAAAACAACTTGTATAGTAAATATCTCAGCGGAAAATGTCCTGATTCTTTTATTCACTGTTTGATTTGTGTCTATCTTGTATTCAAATATACGTGTACTACTATGGTACCCGTAAAGTATGATTTGGTCCTGGGGGGTACTTAAAAGAGTTTAATACGGGGAGGCTCTGCCCCGAGGTCCAACCCCTTACCCTTTTATATACCATTTCGGCAGAAAAGGTACCCCTTTCATATACCTTTTATTGAAGAAAGGTACCCCAATCACATTCCTACTTTAGGAAGTCTTGTTGTCATTTTCATGTAGTGCTTAATAAATAAACTGATACAGCCATAAGGGGCATCTATTCAAAATATTATAATTAAAGGCCTTTTAAATATGTAAATGACCGATTTCCCTAACCTTTCATATACCTCAACTTGTGAAATCCCTATACCTTTTATATACCTAAAGCCATAAACTGATACAGCCATAAGGGGCATCTATTCAAAATATTATAATTAAAGGCCTTTTAAATATGTAAATGACCGATTTCCCTAACCTTTCATATACCTCAAATTGTGAAATCCCTATACCTTTTATATACCTAAAGCCTGAAAAGGTACCCCTTTAGGGTGGAGCCTCCCCACATAGGCCATTGGCCCGATTTATACTAGAGACGGATCATCCGTCTAGGACGAGCTTGGGCAAAGAACGATAGCTCATCTGATAATCCATCTGTGTATAAATACGGGCAAGCAGACGGATCATCCATCCAGACGAGCTATCGCGATAGTCTGTCTTGTCAGACGAATCATCATGGATAACTTGTCAAGACGGATGATCCGTCACTGTGTATAATTGCAGGAAGAAGACAAACCATCCACAAAAACTACACTGCGTTACAAGAATCCAGCTGCTGTTTTCAATAAACTATAAACACGGTATAAACACGGGACGAGTCACACGACACATCAATAGTTAGTCTCATAGTCCCCCCCCCCGTATTTATACTAGACGGATGATCCTTCTCGACGGATGATCTGTCTCCAGTATAAATCGGGTCATTATAGGGAGTACCCTCCGGGGATTTGGTATTACAGAACGAAGCCCGAGTTAACGCTCTAGAGCGTCTTGTTTTGAAACAAACGGTGCTCCATAATATGCTGCCTCGGCCAAAAAAAAACAAACAAACATGTTCTTACAAAAAACGCGAAGGAGCAACTTCGAATTCAGAATACCCGATGTGCTTTGAAGAACAAGGAATATAACAATAGTTGTTATTCTTATTCAATGAGATTCTAATAAGTGGCCGGGTATTCTGATTATAAAGAATCGCAGCGATTGTATCGGCATCAAATGGAAAACGGAAGTCATATGACTTGTGTCAAGTTATTTGTGTAGAGATCTCAACGCTCGTAGCGATTGTCGAGTTTATATGGAAACAAGCCTTAATAGAACACATCAGAGAAAGCATAGAAATAATTCTCACCGGTATTTGCACTATTTTCATCATTCCCGGCCTCCGCTCCGTTCGCCAAGCTGGTGGGATCGGAAAGAGCCACCTTGAAATCATCTCCGTGAGGTCTTTCAATTGTTCTGTATTGCGCTGAGTATATGTCTTGTCCTTTCACTTCCAGCAGGTTATTTGTGAAAGAGGAATATCTGTCTCCTTTACACTGTAACTTGCCGAGATCTTTTACAAATTCTAATATGCTTGGATGGAATGGATCCAGATTAGGCAGTCGACAAGCCGAGCTGTAATTTCCAACTTGCTTGACGTATTTTACTCGGAGAGTCTTCTTAAAGTGAGAGCTCGAATTTTAAATAATCCATTACCCGAAAAAATACAAAACCACAGAGAGTCCGCAGCAGACGATAAATAAGATAAAAGCGATGTGAATTCGGCGAAACTGAATTCTGTAAGGAATCGAGAAACACGCGAACCATCGTGACATTTTCAAAAGCGATATAGGTTGACAACAATTATACCACAGGCATGCCAAGCTTTGTGCTCTGTCGAGTGAGGGAATTCCGAGTGAGACATGATCGTGACCCCCCAAAAGGACGCGGTGTTGTGTTACACTTACACCGATCTAAGAGCATGAAACGATGACAGTTGTAATCAAAGGGCTCTTTAGAGCCAACTCATTCATGCTCTTAGCCATGAATGAGTGTTTCTTGTGTGTTAGCGTTTAACAATGTTGGTGGTACATAAATAAGCATCAAGCTTCTTCCTGACATGTATCTTAGCTATCAGCAGGCTTACAATTGACTGATTGGGTAAATGAATCATTTGCTGTACAAAAGATTAGGACAATATAGCATCATTCTTTATGTTTTGTTGTCAAGCATTTGTGTTCATTGTTTAGTTAATGTTGTGTCATCTAAATGAAGTGAAAGCCTCATTCATTGTTTGCTTGTTACAGTTTATGTATGATATTTTATTCAAAAAATGTAAGTGATTAGTGCAACATTTATCAGTACACCTCGAGAAAGCTTGTGTAACTGTTTTAAACATGCACCATATTACAAAAAATACAGGTCTAGATGAAATTAAAGGTGGTGAGCTACAAATTGTACATCAGTTATCTGCTGGCTAAATGAAGTTCAAAGTGTGTTAGCTTGGTTTTCGAAGGAGAGCATTGAAGTCTGATGGTATCTATCATTTAAAGTTCTTGGGTTGTCATTGTCAATATTCATTTGACTGTATTATTGTTTATAATAATTACTTATTACTTTTTTTTTAATTAAATAACTATTATGGGTAGCCAGGAATAATCCAGTAGATGTAACATCAACTGCTGCCCCTGAAATTAAATAGATAAAAAAGATGAAGATATAAATAAAAATAATTTGGAAGATACCAGAAATAGGGCACATCCCTTTATAGTAAACCCGGGCCTAGCAGGACAAGGGGTCACCCCAAAACGCAGACCATGCAGACTGCAGACTGCAGACTGCAGACTGCAGACTGCAGACCGTGCAGACCGTGCAGACCGTGCAGACCGTGCAGACTGAGTACTTTTCTTTCTGACACTTGACTCACTTTCTCTCTTTTTTCGGTTCTACAGTTACAAAATAGCGTCGTGATGTTTGTTATTTATCCATTCGACATCTAACTGTTGATTCAATAGACAAAATTCCCTTTACCGATCTTAAATATGCTAAAATCAAGCATAAACATATCCTGGGCGCAAATTGCGTCAATTTTTGACCTGTTTTTGCATTTACTTTTGACTCACATATGTTTTGGTTCTGGTCACATTAATTAGTGTTCAATTCTATATCGGAGTGTTTGTTATGCACGGGCGCGCCAGCTCGGTATGTGACTGTTGACGTGTCATAGGCTCTACAATCCCTTTAGTCCAAAATATTCTTAAGTAACGCTATTTTAAAATGTACAAATAAACCTTACTTGTAATGTAATGTCACAAGCAACATGTGCAGTTTCTACTCAGGTGTACAAAATGTAATATCCAAATGGCTGTTGGAGCGTGACCGCCTGATCATGTCAAAAATGCCGAGCTGACAGAAAACCAAATAGCATTTGAAATTCTCAGCGCACTACGGTTATCGTAATGAGTTGATACGATGGTTAATTTCTATGGCCTTTATATGACAGTTGTGTTTGTGTAGTCTCTCTTTTTCTTGGCACGTCATAGTCGCTTAGTGTGTCGTGCGTGACGCCTAAGGAAAATCTCACGCGAGCAGTTACGGTCACGATCAACGGACTACCCGAAAGTTGCAATACTCCTTGTCTAATAGCGATTCTACACTTTGTGAAGCAAAAGCGATTCGTGGGACGACGTCGCCTAGAGTCACTGTCCTTGCTTTGTGTTATGAAGCGGTTAACAGGTTAACGGAGACTAAGAAAATCGAAAAAAAAAAGCACGAACACATAAACAAATTGGACAAAACAATTAAAACCACAAACCCGTCAAAAATCGACGCAATTTGCACCTAGGATATGTGGAAGTTTAATTTTATGCTTGATTTTAGTATATTAAGGATCAGTAAAGGGAATTTCCCATACAAAGTGTATCAAACGCGTTTGTCTATTGAATCAACAGTCTGACGTCGAGTTTGTATGGGGCGCCGTTTGTAAAAAAAATGATTTAGCTTAACTTTGTAATTTTTTTCGTTATTTACTAAATAAAGTTTTGTGATATGATATCATACGTCATTGATTTGATATAATAAACTCTTATTTCAAATCATGCATTTATGATTTGATATAATAAATCTTGATTTCAAATCATAAGTTTATGATTTGATATAATAAATCCTGATTTCAAATCATACGTTCATGATTTGATATAATAAATCCTGATTTCAAATCATAAGTTTATGATTTGATATAATAAATCCTGATTTCAAATCATAAGGTTATGATTTGATATAATTAATCCTGATTTCAAATCATAAGTTTATGGTTTGATATAATAAATCCTGATTTCAAACCATAAGTTTATGATTTGATAAAATAAATCCTGATTTGAAATCATAAGTTTATGATTTGATATCATAAATCCTGATTTCAAATCATGCGTTCAAGATTTAACTTAATAAGTTATGATTTAAGTTAATACATGATAGGTGCCAGTACATGTGACAAGTCACATGGCGATCTCAGTCTCAGACGCGGAAAACTCACAAACATGTCGGAAGATGTATCAAGGTCGATCGCTTCTGCCGTGTCTGAGGCCGTCCAAAGGACTGTCGACGAGGCTCTAGCTCATCACCCCGCAATCGCATCAACTAGCGCCAGTAGCGCGCCCTCTTCCTCGAGTGCAACGAGCTTGAATGCGACTTGGACTTCTCAAGAGGTATGTTACATGTAATGTGCTCGGTTGGATCATGTTGCATTTATCTGGAGACTCGTGTGGTTTTAAATAGTGAATATGTTAGGTTTTCTGTGTTACTGTTGTCCTTGCTGATCGTTCCTGCGGACTGATTGATGTTCATGAAGCAGCTACATAAGTGATGTGTTTGGAAAATTTCCTGTTTTGCATACATTCTCTTTTTGTCCGTTGCGTGACTTTGTTGACACTTGCGAAATTGTAGCTTTTGATGTACATGTGCTCGCCTGTACACTAAAATTGTGTTCCGATACATTTTTAACATGCAACCCCCTTAACTAATGATGCAGTGCAACAAGAAAGAAATAGATGAGGCGCCCCGAAAACATCAAGAAAAAAGTTTTTTGTTCATCACATCGACACACAGGTCATCACCCCGCGAAAGTGTAAGCAAAACAGGAAATTTTCCAAACACATCACTTATGTAGCTGCTTCATGAACATCAATCAGTCCGCAGGAACGATCAGCAAGGACAACAGTAACACAGAAAACCTAACATATTCACTATTTAAAACCACACGAGTCTCCAGATAAATGCAACATGATCCAACCGAGCACATTACATGTAACATACCTCTTGAGAAGTCCAAGTCGCATTCAAGCTCGTTGCACTCGAGGAAGAGGGCGCGCTACTGGCGCTAGTTGATGCGATTGCGGGGTGATGAGCTAGAGCCTCGTCGACAGCCCTTTGGACGGCCTCAGACACGGCAGAAGCGATCGACCTTGATACATCTTCCGACATGTTTGTGAGTTTCCCGCGTCTGAGACTGAGATCGCCATGTGACTTGTCACATGTACTGGCACCTATCATGTATTAACTTAAATCATAACTTATTAAGTTAAATCATGAACGCATGATTTGAAATCAGGATTTATGATATCAAATCATAAACTTATGATTTCAAATCAGGATTTATTATATCAAATCATAAACTTATGATTTCAAATCAGGATTTATTATGTCAAACCATAAACTTATGATTTGAAATCAGGATTAATTATATCAAATCATAACCTTATGATTTGAAATCAGGATTTATTATATCAAATCATAAACTTATGATTTAAAATCAGGATTTATTATATCAAATCATGAACGTATGATTTGAAATCAGGATTTATTATATCAAATCATAAACTTATGATTTGAAATCAAGATTTATTATATCAAATCATAAATGCATGATTTGAAATAAGAGTTTATTATATCAAATCAAGTGTTAGAAAAAGGTACTCAGTCTGCACGGTCTGCACAGTCTGCACGGTCTGCACGGTCTGCCGTCTGCAGTCTGCAGTCTGCATGGTCTGCGTTTTGAGGTGACCCCACGACAAGAGTCTTGAGTGAAAGCAAACACACTGCAGATAACTCTGATCAACTCTGTTTTCAACAACCTGAGATATTGAACAGATTATTTACCTGCATTCAATCCCATTTGGGTGCCTACAATAGTCACCAAGTGTTACACAGCTTTTAAGATTGTCAGTTTTGGTATCATGGTTAGATTCATTAAACTTGATGTCTTGTTTTGCCTGATCGATCTGGGTCTACGCGTGTAACACACGAGCGACAATAATCAGCAACGAAGTACAGATTCCATTCTACTTTATATGCATTTCAGGATATCATCTGTTACTGATAATATTATTATTCGACTTAGGGCCATTATTATAAAGCAACAGTAGTCATCTGGCATTTCAGTGGAACTAGCAATTTCATAACGCTGTAAATAAGCTTATCAGTGAATGGAGCTTTACAGCAATTGTCACGCAGCGATCGTAACCTTGGCGATATTTCTGGACTCTTAGTCTGAAACAGACTTTAGTTTAGTTCTGGGTCATTTCGATTTGACGTGTGGGCTGTATGTTTTGTTTAAAGCAAATTTAAACAATTAAAGAAAGCAATATTTACTCACCAGAAATCACAAACGATTGAAGTCAAAATCCACAATGGCTGCCTTCAATTAGCTGAGAAGACTCATTGAGCCCGTAATGACCGTAATGGAGGCCGACAAATCCGACGAATATCTCAAACCAGTTTGGGCTCCGCAAATTCTAAAATTTTTCAACATTTTTAACCAAATTCACTCCATGGATCCACTAATAACAGCATACATCCCATCTGGCGTTGACAACATTCGTAAAATATGACCTTCTTAAGGTGGCTCAATAGGGTTTATAAATGCAAGATGACGAAACGCGCGCCAGTGGCCTCAATCGAACGTTAATATTCTCGTTCTTTTTGCTATTTTCCTAATCAAAGCTACTGAAACATAACAAACAAGGGCCAAAAGTTTGCTGTTCAACAGTCACCTCTGATATCAAGGCTTTTAGTCTCAAATTAAAACTACTCAAACATCGCCATTTTTTGACATCTGTTTGGCTTTGATTTCAATTTTCTTCAATTTCCTTCGGTAAAATTTTCTGATATGCTCAAACCGGGTAGAGTCTGGCAAGAAGAAACTTTTAAAATCGAAAAAAGTAGGGGTTGTCAAGGTAGTTTTTTCGTCTTTAGCATTTTTGTGTTTTTTTGGCTGAGCGAAAACCTTGTCTTACAAAATTTTCTGATAAATTGAAAGCAAGGAAAGCTATTAAGGAATAACTTCTCTGCCAAATCTTAAGGAATTTCACCGAAGGAAATTCGAGAAATCTGATAAGGATTTTTCTATTTTTTCACCTCAATGGCAATCACGTCATCAGAATAGGAACTCGCCAAGATCGCTATGTGAGCATGCGCGAATTTTCGAACCACGCGGTTTTGTCGATGAGCGACTCGACAATGGCGGTCTCATCAAAATACACTCAAGACCTTTCCGTCCAAATCATTTTCTTTACGTTTTCTTTTAAATGGTTTCTCTGTTTCTACTTCTGGGCTGTAATTTGAGCTATATTGTTGACTTGTTCGCTGCTTTACATGAGCTTGCGTCAGCTAGCGCGCGCACATTACTAAAGCTCGCATCATCGTGTGCGCCCGCGCCTTTTTGGATCTTAATAACCCTCTTGAGCCACCTTAAAGCACGTAACACGAGTATGGAGGCAAGGGGAGGTACGACGGGGCTCATTTTCGGAGAAAAAAATAAATATTTAAGCTTAACTGTCTATCTACAGATATGTTTTGGTCTCATTTTATTCATTGAATGCCTACATTTCTTACACAAATTCTCTCGCGGTGTTTTGCAATCATCTAGAAAGTGCATTAATTAGGCTTGTCATGTTTGCTATTCCGAGTGATTCCGAGTATTCGTGGCAAGTTGACTACTTGGTCAGCGGTTGCGCAAATCCAACCAATTTGTACGTCACTTCCGCTATTTTTGCTAACACGTCACATCCGTCTACGCAGATTTCTGCTAACGCCGTTTTCCCCTCTCTGCAAAAACTCATCCATTGCTTCGCAATGAATGAGTTAAAAAGGATACAATTGTATCTAAAAGGTTAAAAGTGCGTGATAAAATAAAATGTTACTTTTTTTACTCACCTAGCACCTTGCCTGGTTTCGGTTATCCATTTGGCCTTTAGGCCCTTTGCATGACCCGGTCACATGGTACAAAATCTCACCCGCTGGTGAACAGGTTGCGGGACTTTGTAAACAATGAAAGTAAAGTGTGATCTTTCTAAACAATGACAAAACAATGCACCTGCCTTTGTTTTGGAATTACCACTGCGCAACTTGCTCACCAGCACGTGTGATTTTGTACCTTGTGACCGGGTCGTGCAAAGGGCCTATCTTTTGGCAGAACATGTTAAGATTAGGATTTCCATCGAAAGACTGCAAAAGAAGCGGCACTTTGGCTGAAAAGTAGTCATTTCAGTGCCCCAAAGAGATCTTCACACGATGCCGATCGCAAGCAAATGACCTGAAACGAAACTAATACCAGCGTGCATCGCGGTCGTAGTGCGCACACCACCTGATCTTTTGGAGTGTTTGTCTCAGCTTGTCAGATTCTTCGTACACGTTACGCGGACCCACATGAACTGCCACGTTTGATTTTGTCTGTACAGGCGACCTTTAATCTGATCTCGGGGATCTGATCGACAGACATTTGAGTATATTCACATAATCTGTGCATTTTTTTGACACAAGGGACACCCATCGCCATCGACATCAAGTTCCACGTTAGGTTGAACTGAAAAAGGCACAAACACGAATTAAATCACTCTTCAATTACAGTACACTTGTCCTGCGCGCAGGCTCACTTTTGAGTCACGCGCGCGTGCGACGAAGAGCAAAGCGATCCGGCGGAAAGGACTCAGAGAAGCCAAAAAAGTGAGTTTTCTTGTCTCGCGGCTTCGCCGCGCAATTTCGCGCGCGTTTGTGCTCCAACTTGAGCCTTCTCGCAGGCTATACACGACTCGAAGTTATTTACACAGCTTTCGGGAAGGTGAGTATATTTTCTTTATTATATTCAAAAAAAGTAACATTACATTTCACTGCACGATTTTATCCTCCGTCATTTTAAACTTCATACAAATGTCTTTTAACAGTTTCCAGTACTTTCCAAGACTCGCAGTTTGATGGGTCATTACAACCACTCTATACCGGTTGATGCCAAAGTCATGGTATCAACAAACTACCCAATCATCGGGGAACAAGTTGCTGTTATTTTTGTGGCACAATAGGTTACCATAGCAACAATATGACCTGCTGAAAACACCCTTAATTTTAGCTTTAAGCGCTTATAACTCCAAAACGAGCTCGGTGACACCCATTTTTTATTATCGAATTGTAATCAGCAAGATAAGATGCAACCTTTTGCAAAGTTTAAAAAATTCTACGAAGGGGTTCAGAGCCACCTTAAAGCGCCAACGGTTCCAATGCAAAGTGTAACAAAATACCGCGCGAGATCAAATTTGTACCACTTGATTTTTTTAGGTGTATCAGATAAAATTCCATGAAATAGTCAAACGCCGTTTACCGCTTGCAAATATCTGGATTGGTTCCGGAGATATTCATACACTCAACCCAATATATATGAGCACGAGAAAATCATATGGGTTTTTGACCAATAACACCGATTGAACGGCTGACCGGACGGCTAAAAATGATTAATTTAATACACAATATTTCGGTTAGACAGGACTAAATTCCCTCAGGGGCTACACTGAAGTTATTGACCGAGCATGAGATCAAGATGGCTGGATATTGGCCGATTTTTTGTGTGTGCTTATGGACGGAGACGGAGTCGAGTTCCATGAAGTCGCAAAAAAAGAACGAGGCCAATATCCAGCCATCTTGAACGAAAAAGCTTGGTCAATAAAGGATTTGTTATTTGGCTTAAGGGGAAATTTTTCTCGCGAGACACGGCGAGTAATTGCGAGCCATCTTGCCCGCTCGGGCAGCCAATCACAGCGAGCGATTTGGTTCATCTGGCCCGCTCACGGAGCTAGCCATATAATAACATACTAGGAGTTTCAATGTGAAAGTGGTTGCTGGCGTCAGAGCTTGAGTGAAATACTGTACTGATTACACGATTTGAAATAAACGGTATAATAGGGGTTGGTGTAGCTTTTTAAAGAGAATTACGTGTTTTCATCTAGTTAAGTTTTAAACGGCTTTCGTGAAACAATAACAGAGCCTCAAATATTTGAGTTAAGAAAAGAATGCAACAAATGCTAGAACTTGTTTTAAGAGACCCATGAAACCTTTATTAGGTGGATTTCCACAAGTATTCTTTTTAAAATTAGAGCACTGGGAACAAGACATTAATCTGTCATTTTAGCTATTTTTGTGACAAAGTTTGTTGCTGTGCCAGCGATTTCAGGTCTCAAGTGATCTTTCCTCTTTATTAGGTTACGGAAAAATTCTTGCTCAGTTAGCATGTCAGATCATAAGAAACGTGTACACGAAGGTCTAAGAAGACCTGCAACTGAAAAATTGGAAGCTGAACTCCACTAAATGTTGACACAAGCCTAAGAACTTTCTTGAAAAGATTAAGGGGTGAGCCATCTGATCTGAGGGATATCCAGTCTAACGGGAGTGATATTCAGCCTAACCGGAGCACCGTGATTCAGGTTAACCGAATTGCTGACTTTCATTACAATCAGCCTGAATAATAATCTTTAAGATCAGTGTCTAATACTTTTATTACTTTGAAATACAAAACGCATAGTGTTTCTAACGAGTTTTAGTATAAATCTACTCGCGTTCTATCACGAATGCTGTTCTCTGATTGGCTACGCTACTCACTATCTATTTAACAATTAAACTACTCGCCCTCGTTTTCTACGAGCCGATAGTCAACGAGGCGCAGCCGAGTTGACTATCGCTCGTAGAAAACGAGGGCGAGTAGTCTAATTGTTTTAGTATAAATTTACCGTAGTCTCATTGCATAAAAAAGGAAAACATGTGAAGTTACGCGTAGAAAAGAACTGTTTTATTATGTTGCATCAGGTTCAAACGTGATGCGCGTTGTGCACTGATGCGTAACTGTTTTCTATCAGCAGATAGAAAACGGTAATATAGCCAATCAAATTCACGGATTCACAACAGATAACGGTAAATTTATACTTATCTATGATAAATATTGAGTAGCGTAGCAGTGTGCCCTTGTTAACAAAATGACCGCCGCTTCTTGGCGTTTTTCAAGTGTCTGTGAAGATGATTTAGACAAAGTTTCGAACGACTAGTGGATTTGTACTGAAATAATTAGATTATTTGCTCTGTATTTCCATGCTTGATAGTTGACTCGGGCTACGTTCGCGTCAACTATCGCGCGATTAAAATCTCGAGCTCATAATCTAATTGTTTAATAGAAACACGAGTGGAAGTCAGAGAGAACGAAAAATGCTGTAGGAGAATTTTCGTATTCGATTTACCTCCGTCTCGAAAAATCAGTAATTTCTGCTTGATTTGCAAGTGCCCTCATTGTTAGAAGATTGCTTAGAAACGAAGTCTACAAACAAGCCAACGTGCTCGATAGAGCTTTTTCACACACGGGATTGGCGACCGACAGCTTGTTTGGGGTAGACACGCCAACACTTCAAGCCAACTTTAATTAATGCCTCAGACAAATCGGACGCTATATAATTTTACACATTGTCTTCCCCGGTACTTTAGTTGTCTTTTATCACGGGAAGTCGACCAAGACTTGCCCAATTCAGTTAGAGGTCTTAAGGACGTTCGCGCTAATTGTTTCTGCGCATCCTTACTGCGCACGCAAATTCACATGCCACGTCATCCATGAGCGCGCGCGCTACGGGCCTAAGTCATAAAATAAACAAATGATAAGGCAGATGGCCATTGACTGGATTTAACGATCTTGGACGTTCGGTGACCTCAATGTTTCTTTCGATGGATCATTTTCTCTACTGATTTTCTACGTTTAGGGAAAAAATGAAAAAAACTAGAAGTTTAAATTTTTGGCAAAATGCACCATCGAATTCCGTTCTTAGTAGCTCTTCGTGCATCTGTGCGGCGGTCCCAAATGCCTCTTAAAGGGTTAAATTTTGTGAAAACGATAGTAAGGTTTGGAATTATTTACGCAGCAGACCCACTTCTACAAAATATGACTAAGATCGTTTGCCTCCGTTGACTCAACTTCGATATTTTTAACTATAAACCCCTCTAGACCGTGCTCGATGATATGCGACAATTTTTCGAAATCAGTATAGTTTACCACACGCTTTATCTCTGAAACGAAGACGGTGACCACCAAATTTTTTTGCATTTCTGGCACAAGTAACTCATTATCTGCCTGCAGTAAAAATTTAAAAAAATTCTATCGACTGGAAAAATTTCGCGCGAACGTCTTAAAAGCGGTTTTAAGCAGGCATATAGTTTCACTAAGAACAAAACTGAAAATAAGGAAATTCGCACCCATTGTGATCTGACATTTTTTAATTGATTTTTCTTGACAGTTTAGGTTGCCGCCTTCGAGAGACCTCTCCTGTATCTATTTCACAATAATTTAAGCTATGGCTCTGACCGCCTTTGAGTTCAGTTTTCACTGAAACAGTCTATGAATCTCACGTTAGTGCTAAAAAGGCCATAAAAAGATCTCTTTGCCTCAGGTAGGACCTCCAAAAAGTGACTGAGCGAGCGACGTAGATAACCTTGGTCAGTATTGTTGATCTTGTTGACAATATATGTTGACTGGATTACCACATGCTAAATTTTTTTTTCCATTATTCAAAATATTTTCTCTATATCCGATTGTGTAGGTTCACCTCTTTCGCAGGCTTTCTATAGCAGTAACAATACTTCCGTAGAAGTGGAAATTTCTCCGCGATACAGTACGGTTGGTCTCTATAAGTGTTAATACGACTGATATCGCCTGCAAGTGAGGGGACTCCTCCCTTGGTCCGGACGGAAGCTTCGTAAACTCCTTCATTTGGTGATGTTGTAAACTGCAGCTGATATAATGTGTCACCGTGAAGTGTATTAGTGGATTTCTCACCAAATAGCAATCCACATGAGTCGCATTCCTCGTCACGTTTAGTTTCTGAAAACAACTGCATCTCTTCACTCGGCATGTCACGAAATGCGTTTATTGATTTCCTTCAAACAAGTGTCTGACACAATTCCTTCAGCTGGGAGTTTTGGAACATCAAATTGTTCATGTACTTGACCACAAATTCCGCCAGTTCCTTGATTAAAGGTTCATCTGTCGAAATCTCTTCTAAGTTAAGACAAGGACACCAGTGTTCCTCAACGCCCGCGTTTTCGCACGTGCGGTTGCCCCGTCAATCTTGCTAAACAGGCTTTGACCGGTTGTAATTTCGCTGGCTGGGTAACCTGGGTAAGACAAGATGTGACGAAATGTGGCGTACACATCAAGGGCGTGGTTAATATTTTGGAGTTATGGACGAGATTGCTGTAGAGGTCTGGGTGCTTCTCTTTGAACCATTCGGGAAGTGTGATTGACATAAATGGTAGGCGTTCTTCTAATTTACCTTGGATCGTTTTTCTCAGACCAGAAAATCGGATTCCGTGGTCACCAAAGATAATTAACATCGTGTGCTTGAGTAAATTCTCGCTTTCCATGGTTTGGTAACACGCTTTTCAAATCATCATCGACATAACCAATCGGGTTAAGATCTTGGTGCGAAATAACAGCATGCGTTATTAAGAAAACTTTGGCTTGTCTTTGTAAGCGCGGAGGAAACTCAACAAATACTCCAGTGAGACGTTATGAGTAGCTCTGCCACCGATGCAGTATCCAGTTTGGATGATATTCTCCGCTTCCAACCAAAACGGCCTGGCGAAGTGGTCTGTAGGCGGATCTCTAAAGCCGTGTAATCGAAAATTGAATGATGCATAATGTGGCGAGTCTTCTGAGAATAAGGTGGCATATCCCTTCTGTTTAAAGTCTCTAAAAATCCACCTCCATTTATCGACTGTGTCAGATAACTTCTCGCTCCGTCTGGCTTCAGGCTGTTCTTTTCAGCTATTCCAGTAAGCATTGGCGCAGAGTTGAGCTGTGGTACCATCGCCGACAATTGTTTCTCCTAGAAATGAAATGGAGTCTTCATTTTAGCCGTTCACCGTATATTCTAAAGATCTATTTCAAACGGGTTGATGGCGAGTGGTTTCTCTGTAATCCTGTCATATTCTTTCTTCAGAAAGAATAATCAAGAATCATTAGATGAGGTTGTGCAAAATGTCGTGATCTGACATTGGCGGGCGGATCAATTATTTATT
>JAHPZR010054979.1:0-24750 GCA_019787425.1 Platygyra sinensis | reverse complement strand
ATTTAGTTCCCTAGTTAAGGTCTCCAAAATTGTTTTCCAGGTGCGAATTTTTGTTCAAAGTTTGAAGTTGTACTACAAAAAAAGTTTTTGTCGATCATTGCGAATCACTCGACTGAATTAGACTTTCTACCGTAAACTGAGAAGCAGATAACGAGAAAATTCGTTAAGTGTACTCCACAGCAATTCTCTGAAGTACAGCAACGATTAGAGAGGGAAACTCGACTGAAATTGACTCAGTTTTTACTTAAAATTGTACAGAGAGACACACAGGATTACGCGCCATTACAGCGCCGAGCAACAAACAACCAAACAAACTCTCACAACTTCAAAAACTTCAATTGAATTCACTTACAGTAACTTTCCTTGCCATCTAAAGGTGAATAGAGGTAAACTTGCGTTAATTAATCGTCTTTGGAAGTGAAAAAAGGGCGAAAGATTGACGATAACCGCTACTTCATTCACGAAAATAGATCAACTCGATGGATTCCGCCCGCTGTAGCGGTCCGTATGAGAGAATTCCGCCCGCTCCAGGAACCAATCAGATTGCAGGATTTGTTGAATTCCGCCCGCTCACGAGCCGAAAAAAAGATAAAATTTTAAACGAAAAAAAGACCATAAAAATCCGACATAGGATTGCCTAAAGAGAACGCCAGAGTCTTCTGTCATTTTCTCGCTCTCCTTTAGTTTAAGGCTTGTTCACTATTACGCTTAGCCACCGACTACACTAATGAGTTTTCTAAATTAACCACAAACGTTTTCGTTTTGTTTCCATCTCTCCACACGAATTCGTTTTCGAATCGTTTTAATTCGAAAACGAATACACTAAACTGCCTGAAAACGCTGGTGAAAACGACAGTAGATTACGCTTTTTTCGTCATGTCCATCATCACCGTTTTCACCTGTCCAAACCAGAAACGGAACGTTTTCAAAACGATGCGTTGTCAATGCGCTCCACATTTGAAACAGTTTTCGAAAGCCTCCGTTTTGATCAGTGTTTTCGGTCGTTTTAGTGTGAATATACGCGAAAACGAATAAAAACGTATGCGTTTTAATACGAAAACGCATTAGTGTGGTCGAGGCCCCCCTTATTGACTGTTTGCTCCAGTCGTGTAAGTATATAAATTTAACTCCATTTTGTTGATTTGTTTGCAGATGTGATTTAGCCGGAAGTGAGCGATTAACTAAAACCAAAGCAGAAGGAGTGCGTCTAACAGAGGCGAAATATTTAAACACCTCATTACTTGAGCTTGGGTAGGTAAAGAACAATATACACAATACAAACAGAGAAAAGTTTCTGCTCACATTTTTACACCTTCATCCTTTAGGAATGTGATTCACGCCCTCGCACGTGGACAAAAGAGACACGTGCCATACAGAAACTCTACTCTCACCAGACTCCTACAAGACTGCCTCGGAGACAATGGGAAAACAAACTTCATCGTAAGCATTTTTTTTCGTTTTCATTCGATTCCTTCTTATTCTTTGTTTGCTTCTATCGCCTTCAGTTTTTGTATCGAGGAAATGCAACTTTCCGAAGACTGAGTAATACTCAGATGTCAGTATTACCTCTGTTTCTGAACGAGTCTAAGTGCGAAACCGTTCTTATCAATTAACTTTGATTTGGATGGAAATGAACCTGCATGCAGAACTTATTTTCATGTGAAAGGTTTCGCAATTACAGTCGTTTTGAAACAGAGGCACAAGAGAACTCGGAAATGGCCTATATAAAATTTTGTTTTACAGATTTGCATAGCGCCTTCCCTTGGCGAGGTGAATGAAACAAAGTGCAGCTTGAACTTTGGTCTTCGAGCCATGAGAATAACTAACGTTGCCCGCCTTAATGTTGAGGTAAATACAAACATGCAGAGCGCTTGCCATTCGACCAAAAATTCGAATGAAGCAGCTTTTTCAGTATAAACACAAACTTTCTCATCTAAAATTTCTATTCCGTTTGATTTTTTGGCTGGAATGTTCAGTGGAACGGTTCGCGCTCTGAAAATTTAACAAACGTCAGATTTTCCGGAAGCTCCCCTAAGAAAGTTCCATACCAGTTCCCATAGCGAAAGTTTCGTAATTTTTAGTCGAGTGGAAAGCTACCTAGAAGAACAACAGTACACCACAAATGATCAGTTTCCTAAGGGAATTCCTCTATTTCAGACGTTAAGCCTGGTCAAACGGCGCGTGATAGTCGATTATAGTTGATTCTCCCCTAACTATCATCAACTATCACCAACTATCATTCAAATGGTCAACCGCGCCAAAGATGTTCGTGATAGTTTACGATGGTTCACCAGCAGTCGCGCAAGCATTATCACGAGAGCAGCGAATTCCAAGCTCTTTCCGCGTAAAAATGTGAATACTAAATGGCGTCCCGTAAGACAAACTTGTAAACTTATGAATTTTTCGCGACGAAAGAGGGCGGCAGCTTGTTTTCTGACCGCTAGAGGGCCAGTGATTACCAAAATAGCTGACCGAAAAACTGACTATCATGAACTATCATACGCGTGGTCAAACGAGAAAAACTATCATCGACTATCATGAAGAATTTGAACAAGCTCAAACTGAATGATAGTTGATGATAGTCGATGATAGTGCATGATAGTTGGTGGTCAACCGGAAGCGCGCGCTTTAACTATCATCGACTATCATGAGCCGTTTGACCAGGGCTTTAGTAAGAAAATTTACAGCAATAAGTAATGAATGTTTCGCCGCGTAAATTTATTTTAAATCCAACCTTGCAAAGTCTTTCAGGACAGTGAACAAGTATCGTTTGTGCTTTTGAGGAGCATGACTGGAAAAGTCCAAATTTCTACAAAAGCAATTTCATTGAAAGAGAACTGTATTATACGTACGTATGTATATGTAGTATAGTTGGACAAGAGAGCACGGATCAATACGCGAGAGAAGGTAGGAATTAAAATACAATGATTTTACGCGTGTTTTCAGGTGGACTATAAAGTATTGGCTGAAAGACTGGCGAAAAAACTGGAGGATCAAGGTAAGAGGAAAATAATTCACACATTATTTTGCAACAGTCAAGCATCAACACCAGCTATGTATTAAAGATGGAAAATGCTGCCAAAATTTACGATTTTTTTCATAGCCCACATGGCCACAAAAAGAAATAAATGAAAATAAAAACTGAGCTGCAAAAGATACCAAGAATGATACACTTTTAACTACAAGTGCCACTATGACGAAAATCGCATCTTTTCTATCAAATCCATTTTAAAGCATAAACAAGTAGCCTGTATGAGAGGAAAAATGGCGTTTACTATTTTCAAATATCTGTTTTTGTTCCAGAGATATTCAAGTTTTAAAATATGCAAATTAGCCAAGTGATGACGTCATACATTCAACCAAATTTTAATCAAATGATGAAAAGAGATATCGCAGCCAATTTGTATCAGAAATGTTTCATTCTTTGCAGTAAGATTCTACTAAATGTGCTCCACAATTTGAGCTTAACAGTTTTGTTACCATGGCAACTTACTGGGTTCCAGACCTCCCCATTATTAAAAACATTTCTGGCCACCTTTGGAGTCCCATTTTCATATTTGCAAATGGTGCCTCATATACTTTATCCAACAAGCGTATGTTAGCTTGGGTTTGTGGCCTTGTTTAACGTTTTTCGGGCTGAAAATCACTTACATATTGAAATCAAGTTGGTGGGGACTGGAAAAGAGTGAGTTGCCATGGGAACAAAATGTTTCATATCCATAGGTGTATTTTCTGTAGAACTATTAGCCTGCCAAGTTTCAATGCTCTGCATCGCAAATTGGCCAAGATAGCTCTATTTATATACAGGATTTAAAATTGGGTTGAGTAAATGACGTCATCAGTCATCTCATTTGCATATTTTAAACATTTTTCCAACTTAAATATAGACCCTTTGCATAAATGGCGCCTAAATTTGAATAACAATACTTGATACATCCTTAGCCTCACATTCATGTGAAATTTCCTTGTCTTGAAACATGAATGTGAGGCTAAGGATGTATCTGGTATTGTTATTCAAATTTAGGCGCCATTTATGCAAAGGGTCTATCTCCGGAACTAATGCAGATATTTGCAAACGGTAAACGGCATTTTCATTCTTTCATAGAATTCTTTGTGATCCACTTAAAAAATCAAGAGGTAAAAATTTGATCATAGTGGCACTTTAAGCAGAATGTGAATTCTGTTCACAGAAATTAAATACAAGTTCGAGAAGCTCGAATACCTCAGAGAGATACAACGCCTGAAGTCCGCGATAAGCTGTTATCAAGAGAGTGAGAACTTCGCTGGGAAAGACGTAAGTGTTTTCATCAATTTGTTCAGTTCACCAACTAACGAAAAACAACAGCGACAAAAAAACGGGGTTAAATGAGAGGTTTTGCTTGACAGCCATGTCTTCTCTTTGGTCTCCTCGGTTATTATGTGCTCTTGTCCATTGTGTAGTAGTTTCAGGTTTTCACAACTGTCGACCAGAGTTTTCGTTCGTTTGAGAATCACATAATTTCAACCTAAGTAATTGAAGTTAGTTTTTCATGAGTCTGTCCTGTTATTGACAATGAACTTTGTCATAACATTGTTAAAGTAGTCTGCAGATGTACTCGGCTATCGTTTCGTGGATGCACAACTACTTTGACAATGTTATGACGAAATTCATTGTCAATAACAGGACAGACGATAAATTATCGCTTTAATTACAAATTCATGTGTCTGTCTGCTTATTGAAAATGAAACTTAGCCAATGAGCGCGCGAGAGATTGTGCAGTTCATCGTAACATCTCTCATACTCCAACGCTTTTCTAGCCATAACCTACATGTGCTTCAGTTTTTTTTTTTTCTCTTCACAGCACGAGAAGTTAGTGTCAGTGATTGCTAATCTTTCTAAAAGCGTTCAGCGAGAGAAGGAAGAGAAGAACAATCTGCAAACAGAGCTGGTGTGCCTCAAGAAACAGGTCTCTCAGCCAATGGGGACTGCTCCTGATGTCGAGGCTGTTCTGCTGGCTGAACTCATGTCAATGGAACTGCTGGCAAATTTACAAAACCCAGATGTAGCGAAAAGCATTCTTTCAGATAGCACATTACCAGCCAAGGTTAAAAGTCACCTAGCACTGGCAGACACTCAGGAGACACTGCTGAACAACGCCGGGTGTTTCTTACAGCTTTTAGACTTGCATCTCGACTCTAATCTGGATGCGAACGAGAGAAAGCTTGCAGCATCCGAAGCTAAAGAATATCTACAGTTTAATTTTTCTAGGGCGGCTCAGTGGAATTGTTTTCCAAAGACTGCTCCATAAAAATTTCCCCCAGGGGGGTCCCCCAAGAACCGTGTGTCAGCCTTCCTATGTACAACACCGGTACTGATGATAATGCCTCTGGACTAGCGGGTGGTGTGCGCAGAATGCTGGGTAAACTCATGGGTAGGGAGAGTAAGGACAGAACGGCAATATCGCCTGGCACCCAGCCCACCAGCCGCTCATGCTCAGTTCCTACCAGTGACGTAAAGTCGAGTACACGTGACCAGGACGACGCTATGATTAAAACCAAAGCGCTTTTAACAAAGTTGACAAGTTCCAAGGAGAAAGTGGAGCAACAGGTCCTTAGTTTACTGTCCACACTATTTGAAGAACAAATCAGTAAGACCGAAGGTTGGTACAGACAAACTTTTACTGGACGAACTTGTGCTGCGTAGAAAATAAATAACAAGAAACGTTTCGAACCTAGTTTTTCTATGAGCAAAGACGCGTAGTTGAATAAGCGGGCCTCAATGGGGTTAACCGTTCCCTTGAACCTGGCCAAAATTTAGCCTTTGGGTTTAAGAAATTTTAACCTAAGTAAAACAATTTTAACCATGAAAGTTAAAGTCTCAAGATCTCTTGCCAAGAGATTGTGTGGGAGGCTTCATGTTCGGCACTAATTCTTATATAGGGTAATATTAATTTTTTTTTCCATTCGGGACCTGAAATCAGTGTTTCATAGTAATTAAAGTAAATTTTTACCCTTTGTTACAATGAATATTAATTTTAACTCAGTTTTACAACAATGCTAATTAATTGATAAGATTTCTGTCATCGTAAGGAAAATAAATTAACCGTTAGCCGTAAGAAGGTCAAACTATTTAAGCCACCACTCGATTGAGAGCCCTAGAACAGCAAAGTCGCAGTAACAGGACTTGTATTCCATTCAACTGATACATCGCCTGGTCTTTTCTGACGGAATTTTTATTCTTACACATCATCAGAACAATGTCCACAATGGAATGAGTTGGGAAGGAAGCTGACCAAGCTGATCATGTTTCGACGCAATAATATGCCTGGTGAGTTAAAAATTTACAGTTGTCCGTAATGTTCGCTTTGATTTTAAAAATAATTGCTATTTACAAGGCTAAGAAAGGTTAAAAAGTAAAAAAAGCAACCAGCGTTTTGGACACCAGGTCATCATCATGGCAAACAAAGACCGTCCGGTAATTGTGTATTTCAGAAATCAGTTACGAAATTCTCGTTGGGAACAGTTTCGCAATCTAGCAATGAACTTGTTTGCTTAAAGGGGCTCAGTCACGGCATCTTGAGTTATTTTGAACATCGAAAAAAATAACCGTTAATTGAAGGAAACCTAAAAATAACACTTTGTGAAGATAGAAAAACATCAAAGAGACGATAATAAACCATAAAGGAACAAGGATGGTTAAGGATGGAGAAGATTGACGCGGATTGCAAACAACGAATTTGAAAAGTTGTGCTAAGCTTTTCAAACGTGACTGAGCCCCTTTAAAGATGGTTTTCATTGTTGGATCATTAGGCGTACAGCTGTTTGCATGTTCATCAAATCGCACCTGCACTTTTAAACCTTTTTTTGCCTTGTGACTAGAAATTAAATTTACAATTGCTTAACTTTGCCTTGAGACTCATTTTGGATGCTACCTTCTCGTCGATTTTCGGCACCTTATTTGATGGCACGAGAACGTGCATTCCTGTCTTACTTGACGAACAACAAATTTCGCACCACAATCTTACATGGTGACAAAAATTATTTTTTAGGTTTAAGTGAAGCAGATATGTGGGCCAACTCTGAAGACTTAAACACAATCCTGGAAAACTGTCTTCGCTTTGTCATCATTGATAAGGCTCTGCTAGCTTGTCTGTTAGTGATAGAGCTTTTGGATTTGAGACAAGTGTGTGGGACACTTGAGGGCAGAAGACACTCTCCGGACAAGGATGTCCCGGAAAAAAAGCAGTACCGAGGAAGATCTGTCTCAAGGAATTTTGTCGCCAAATACACCACAGGATGACAAGCTAACCTTAAAAGGAAACTGCAAATCATCCGCTTCCAACGAAAGTAAAAAAATCCTCTTCAAAAGTCAGGATAGTGGGTTGGGCTCACCACAGGGTTCTATATCCCCAAGACGAGAGAAACTTAAGAATCTCAAACACACCAAAACAGAACTGGAAAAGGAAATCTCTGATATCCATGAAGACACGACCATTCTTGAAACAGAGCTTTCTCAACCATGGAGGAGAAAACGAAGGTTGAAGAAGAACTGTTTGGAATGAAACACCACGTGACCAAACTCAGATCTGAACTGTTCCATCTTAAGCTGGAAAAATCCAACTTGGAAAGTGACGTCAAAAAGTCGAAAAGCCAAGAAAATTTACAGCAAGTTACTGATGCAGATGCTGGGTCAAAACCCACTTTTGAGTCACCCAAGGAAGCACAAAGAGGATATCCTGAGCTCTCCGATGTTATGGAAGCTTCACACGAAAGTAATGACAGCGAAAATAGTTCGCAGATGTCTGATGGCAATGAGACCAGAGAGGCCTTCTTGAAAAACGTGTATGGAAAATATCTCGAAAATTTACACGCTTATGCCAAACCCCAACGTAGAAATTGCGAGTGAAGATGAACTTTCTGATGATCAAGAACCAACACTTTCTGACGCGAACATTGACGACAGTGATGAAGAGATCATTATCACAAAACTTGCTCGAAGCCTTCGTTCACCTTGCACAAGTCCAGCGAAAGAGAAGGCATTTGTAGCATCATCGCCAAACAAGGGTGGAAGAAAACTAACAGCTGTTAACAACGGTCAACGAAACAAAGTGACCACTGGAAACGATGTCACTGAAGACCTTGGAAGCAAGTCGAAAGAAGCACTAGTCAAACAAATACAAGAACTTAAGAGGAAGTTGCACAAAGCTGAACAAGAATTAGTTGAAGCTCGAGAAACCAACGAGGATTTGGAAGAGGAGCTTGACCACAAGAAGGGACAGTTAGCAGAAGCACAAGAAACTATAACAAACCTGGAAAATCAGATTGTTGAGGAGAAGGAAACCTGCGAGCAAGTGCGACAACAATATTTTACCGTTAAAACTCAAAATGAGATACTCGATGGAAAGATAACGGCTTTAAGATTGGAAATAGAAAGGGTTTTAAGGGATAGCAATGGTGCAAACGTTCCTAGCAAAAGTATGGAAATTTCGCGAAGAGATAACCCACCGACATCTCCAACAAAGACATCAGTAAAATCACCAGGAAGGCAACCGACAAAGGCAAAGATTACCAAAATTGACCTCCGAACTCCGCCGCAAAAACAGCTTACCTCAAACGAGATGGAGTTTATTGCTCTTATTGAAGAGAACGCGGAGATAAAAGTAAAACTGGGTAAAGCCACACAGAGAAAGCTCGTCTGGAAAAGTCACAGAAATTTGTAGAAGAAAAATCTTCTAAGATGAAAGCTGCTCTTCAAACAAGCGAGGATTCGTGCAGTCGATTCAAGCAAGAAATGGCTGAACTTACGAAAGAAAAGGTCAGGCTGACAGGCGAAGTTACTGATTTACGAAACAGCAACTCGAATATGGCGGAGGAACTTCAAAAATATCGAGAAAAAGCAACACGACTCGAGAAAGATATTGAAGCAATCGCCTATATGAGCACGAGACTCGAAAAGAACAACAAAATGTTGGAAATGGAGATATCGAAAATGGAATCTGAGTTGGGCGCTTTAAAAGGCAAGCACGAATCGATGAGTCAGGAATGCCAACGACTTGACCAAGAGAATCAACTGGTAAGAAGAGAGCGGGAAATAGCACTTCTTGAATTAGGAGCCATCAAAAAAGAAAAGAGTCAGTTACTAGAGCAAAGGTTTTCAATCGACGAGGAAAAGCTTAGAATAGAAAAAGAGCTAAAGAACAGCGAGAAACGGTTCTTTGAGTTGGAGTCCGAAATGTCCGAGCAGAAACGCCTCAACTCAAATTTGCAGAAAGAGCTAGCTGGTATGGCAGAATATCAAGAAGCACTAGAAAACGAATACTCCAAAGTGAAGAACGAAGAAGACAAACTTAAGCAAGAAGTGGCTAGAGTAAGCTCCCGGGTAATGGAAGTTGAAACAGAACTTGCCCTAGCTACACAGAATGCCCATGAAGAGACGACAATCGCTGGATATTCCCGCAAAGACCAGAAGAACCAGAGAGGGAAGCCATTCACAGGGACACCTAGTAAAAAGTTTTACACCATTACCCACACAAGTGAAGACGAGATTGCTGACACGTCTTCTTCCATAGCAGAATCTCCCGCAGATGAAACCAAACAGACGGAACACGAAAATCAGCTTCTGAAACTTGAGAATGGTTATCTACAACAGCAACTAGCAGAGAGCGAAAACGTCCTTGCTATGTACAGGCAAGACTTGGAGAGTGCGCATGATCTCTTAGACAAACTACAAGCTGAAGCCAAGGTATTTGCTGACAATACGAAGAATGTGGCTACCGAGGAAGACTGTAAAACGCCCTCAGACAAAGATGACACCGTTCAAGAAATAGGAGATTGCGCTGAAAACGCCAACGACGAATATAAGTTACTGGAAGAGAAACACGCTGAATTGACAAGAGAATACGAAATCCTTCGTCAACAATATCAAGAAGCAGTTATTGAGAAGGACAAAGGAATAGATATACCAACATCTGGGAATAAAGCGTTGAAGGAAGAAGTGATTATCGATCACAAATCGAACAATGGAACACAGCAAGACTTTGAACACCTGCAGTGGACTCTAGAGGAGCGAATAAAGGAATTGGAGGCTGGCAATTCAAAACTGAAAATAGCCCAAGACGAATTATCTCAAAACGTGAAGACAAAAAACCAGTTATTGAATGCACTGGAAGATGCCAAACGAATACAATCAACGCTGGAAGAAAGGATTGGCGATTTAGAAAGTGAGAAAGAAAACTCCAAATTGGCAGAAAGGTCTTTTGAAGACCAAATATCTCGCTTCAAGGCGGAGAACGAAAAGTTAAGAATTGAAGTACTTGAGATGACAAGAGGTGGTCATCGACATCCAGCAAAACTGCAGCAAGCTACGAAAGACCCAGAACTCGACACAACGACTGCTGATAATGAAACCAAGATGCAGAAACTTGAAGAGGATCTACTGAAAGTTACAAGCGAAAAACTCAAGCTTGAGTTTGAATTAAGAAGTGCCAACAACGACTGCGAGAGACTCAAGAGCGATCTCCATCAGAGCGAGTCCGAAAGGAATTTGCTAAATACTCAGCTTAATGACAACATCGAGCGAGCTGCAAACTTGGAAATACGACTGATGGAGATGAGGTGTTCATGTGAGACTATCAAAGATGAGATTAACACGCTCAAAAACCAGAAGCGACAAGAAAGTTTCCACCTTCACGAGGCAAGTGTTTGTAAAGAGATTTTAGAAAAACGGCTTGAAGATGCACTCAGAGAAAATAATGTTTTACAACACGAGCTGGAGACCACACGTGAAGAAAGAAGAGAAACGCTTCAGGCGATGGCTAAGTTAGAAAAAGAAAAGGAGCAGCTTACAAAAGAAATAGTTGGAGTAAGGAAACAGATTCAACAACAGCAAGTCGAGGAGGCAAAAATAAGACCTGCGGGAATGAGAGAATCAAGTGAAAAAGATGAAGTGTCCACCATAAAACCAGAGAGCCTTGAAGAACTGGAAAAATACAAAAAGCTACACAGAGAAGACCAAGAGAAACTTAAGATCGTTCGAGATGAATTAGCAACAATTACCGAAGATCATAAACAGATTAAAACGGAATTAGGAGACATAAAAAATGTCAAGGAAGATCTCGAAAAACAGATAGAAAATTTGAAAAACACGACACTGGTAAATGGAGACCGATTAGCTGTAGATCTTGAACAACGATCTGAAAATGAGGAAGAAACGAACGAAAGAGTCATATTCGATACAATGGAAATCGAAAAACAGACGAAATTACTAGAAAAAGAGAAAGGACTTTTGGAGAAAGAGCTAACCAGGGTTCAAGACGAATGCAACAAGCTTAAGGAGAAACTCGAGGTTATCAAAAATACAACAGAGAAAGCAAAAACGCAAGAGCAGCAAAGAAAAGAGCTGGAGGAAAAACAAGTACAGTTAGAAACGGAACTAACACGACTTCGAGAATTAAACCAAAAGCTTGAACACGAATGCGAAGGTTCTAATAAACTAATAAAGGAGTTGGAAATAAAGACGAAGGCATTGGAGAGTTTGCAGAAGGAGCTTCACTGTTTCCACGAAGAGAACGACCGCCTTACACAAGAGGTTGACATAATTCAACACACAAGTAAAGCCATGACAGATCACCAGTTTACCAAGGAATCATTTGAGACAGAAAAATTTCTACTGAAGCAAGAACTTACAACTGTTCAAAACCACAACAGAAAACTGCAAGAGCAGATAGCAGACATGAGTAAGGAACTTGTGATAATCAACGAAGAAAAGGAGAGAATCAGTTCCAAAGAGAAAAGAAACGTTGCCTCCTTACAAAATGAGGTTGAGAATTTCCGAACGATGCACCAACACCTTGAGAGTGAACTGGCAACTACCCAAGGAAAGGTTAAAGACCTGGAGATCGCAAATGACTCTTTAAAGAAAGAAAACAAAGCTTTTAAGGGGAGACTAAATGAGACGCATCGGAGAAAGGATGACAACAGAAAGACAACCAGTGTAGAAAACAAACTCAAGGGGAAGACAAAACACGAACAAAGTGTGCCAAAGGAAAGTAAAGACGTTTCTACAGCAGAGAGTGAAGCTAAGACAGATTTGCGAAAGAAAGTTGAACAGCTAGAAGACGAAAAGGCTCAAGTGGAAAATGAACAACATAATCTAAGAAAAGACGTCAATGATGCTAGCGTATCTGCTTCCCAGGGCGTGTCGATTGCAACACAAACGCTCGACGACCCTCAACAAAAAAACAAAGAAATCAGCGTGCTAATGGGCGCTACACTGAATACCAGCCGCGACCAAGGAACAAATACTGAATCCGAAAGTGAAAAAGAAAGCGCTCCCTTGACAGAGGACGTTAGAGCAGGTTTTTCCGTCATGGCAAAAGAGAATCTATTACTGGAGAAAAAGGCGTCATACTTCGCCAGAGCACAAATGCAGCTTGAGCAGTCTCTTTCCAAAGCGCTTAGAGAAAATACGACTTTAAAGACCAAAGTAAGCGAAGCAGAAAACGTTCTTAGGATTCTTCGCGAGAGGGTGCATGAACTGGAAAACAAGTCAACTTCTTTTCAGGTCGTAGACTTGAAAAAATGTGTCATGATATCAAGTGACAGCGAGAGCGATTCTGATGAAAAGGAACTAACGAGCAAAGATCAGAGAAAAGAAAGCCAAAGAGAAGATGGTGAGAATAAGAGTACAGTTTATCAACCAGATGCCAAGGATGTCAAGGAAAGTGAGAGCTGCTTGTTGAACCCCGCCCAATCTGATGTCGATCACTTGCAAAGCGAAGTGAAGCGACTTGCAAAAGAATTGGAAGGGCTGAAAAGCCAAAAGAAAGCGATCGAAAATGGCTTGAAGCAGAAAAAAGACGATTTTGAAGCCAATGCTGATATTGAGGAAAATGTCAACGGACAAGAACAAGAAAATGCACTCCTGAAACAGGAAAGAAAGAGTTTGCTGGAAGAGTTGGAAGCAGCAACAAATCAACGAAACGTTATTGAGAGTGATCTGAGACAAAACAAGGAGTCTTGCCTGAAACAAGAACAAGAGATGAAACACTTACTTTCATCGTACAGCCAAGAAAAGGAAAGTTTGCTAAAAGAACTTGAAAATACCAAGTCAGATTGCCGTAAAGCACAAGAAAAACTTCGTGAATTACAACAGATCGAGTCAGAATTTGAAGATATCCGAAGGAAAAGCAAAGAAGCAGAAAAGCTGATTACTGAACTTGAAAAAGATCTACTTTGTCAAACTGAGATGAAAAATGAGTTAAGACGAGATCTTCAGAGCTGTCAGAACAAGCTCGTAGAAATGGAGCAACTAGAACTGGATTTACGCACTTGCCGAACGGAGAACGATGACTTGCAAGTTATAAACAACCAGCTGAAGGACGAGATGAAGAAATGGAAAGATGAGAATAACAATTTAACGCAGGAACTAAAAAATGCCAAGCTTCATTTGCGATCAGTGGAGAAGCAGCGAAAACAATCCATGATTCGGAATTCGAATATGAAAAGTCTCCAAGATCAAAGTATCCAAACGGAATCATTTATTGATCCCTCTATCCATGCCAGTGACACATATGTAGAAGACAGCACAGCACAAACAGACCCAAAGCATTCAGACGAAGCAGATGTGTGTGAAAAACCAAGCAAACATGAAGAGGAAAAATGTTCTCTACCGCCAGCCGAGGCAGGAAGTGAGCCTCACAGGCCAGATGAAGACGCAAATGAAAAGCCTGTGAAAATAGAAGCTCCCAACAAGTTGCAAATCCAAATCAACTATGAAGAGCTTGAGGTAACTGAAAGAAACAGCTTTAGGGGAGTTCCTATTCCAATAATTGTAGTGAGTCATGTTGATGATACTGACACAAGTAGCCTCGTAAGAACTGGAACATTAAATCTCTGCATAGAAGACTTCGAAAGAGACTCGCCGAACGATCAGAGCACTCCAGACGAGGAGAAAGAACAGATCAGATCTCCCATGAATAACGAAAAGACTAGAGATAGTCAGGTTGAAGCCAACGAGCCACCATTGGAAGAGCGCATGAGCCAAGAAAACTACATCATCGTAACAGAACACAGCGGATCCCAAGGGGAATCAGAAACCAAGGCTGACCAACAATCGGCGCCAAAAAAACAGTTAACGGTTAAAATCTACGATGAAAAACATTTATATAACGAGCCCGGAGAAGCATCGGAGATACGTACAAGTCAGAGAGAGACTCTCCCCGATAGCACACAGGGCGCTCCCATCACAAGACATGAATTACAGTGGACGATCTCCAGTTTAAAGTCTGAGTTGCAACAACTTGCTGAGGAAAGCGAGAAAAGCCAACATGAAATTAGCTTACTTATGGAAAAACAGGTGTCCATGAAAAGGGAAAACAGCTCTTTGTTCAGTGAATGCGAGTCACTCAGAACAAAGGTGGCGATACTGCAAACTCAAAACGAAACCGTTTTAAAGGAACAGATTCTTAATGACGAGGAAAACGAGGAACTCCAGCAAAACTTGCAAGATTTACTGGAAGAAAGGAATTCAATAGAGGAGGCCAAGAAAAAACTGGAAAGCGAAAAAGCAAGACTTGAAATCGAGTTGTCGGACGCAATTGAAACAAGAGAAGCGCTAGAGGGAGAACTGCTTCGCTTTAGATCCGAAAACGGAAATGTTTCACGACACGGAATGGAGGGACAGCTTCATGACATAAGCGAGAGATACGCCAAATTAGAAACGGTACTCTCGTGCGTTCTTGATGAGAATTCAAAGATGACTGCAGAACTTTCCGCTCTTCGAGCAGAAAACAGTATGCTGAAGAGCTTCAAGATTATGGAAATAACTGACAACTGCACTCAATTCTCGCCGAGAACAACGGAGGATGAAAGTGATGGGGAAGGACCACAATCTGTGAAGACAAGAAAATCTGGAATAATGACCAAGTTCCCTGCCACACAGTTTTTGCGTCTTGGCGAAGGTCCAACCAACCAACAATGTTTGACCAGTTCTACGACGTGCAAAGAAACGAGCCGAGTTCAAGAAGACGAAAAAGGGGCAACAACAGATGAACCTCCAGATACTCCAACCCTTGGTGTTAACACCGATAGCATACCATCGGCTGCTGATTCGCCTGAAAGCAGATCTGAAACAGACCAACGACGAGGGAAAAAAGAAGTTTCTCTTACTCCAACAAATGAAGATAGTACTGGAACTCTTTCGACACCAAATGGCATTGACGGTAAAGCCGCCGAAAACTCAGAAAAGGACACTGCGTCTTTAGTTAAAGGATTGGGCAAAAAACAACAAAGGAAAACGTTCAAAGAAAAATCCAGTTCACACCAAAACTATGGCACGCCTGGCGCTACCGCAAAAGTTGAATCAGATGATAATGACTCTAGTATGGAGGTCCACACAAGCAGCTCCCTAGTTTCCGTCACAGATCTTGACATAAGCATCTCTTCCGATCAAATCTCTTCGGAGGACAGCTCCATAGTGGGTGCAGAAATTAGGGTACTACAAAGAATGCAAAAAGAACTCGCAGAGACAAAATGCAGCAACGTCCTTGTTAAAAATGAGTTGTCCATAATCAGGAAGCACAATGCTGATCTCCAGAACCAAGTGCAGAAATTACTCAGCAGAAACAATCACCTCAAAACCAAAATGTGCGACAGGGCATTGACCGTGAAAAGGATGGAAAAAGAAGTGTCCAATATTAAAGACGAGAATAACAGATTACAAGAGCAGGCTGTTATCTTACAAGACGAAATGGCACGAGTTGAGAAGGATAAGGCCAAATTTGAACGCAACATGTCTTCAACAAAATCAGAGAACAAAAGACTCAAATCTGATTTGTCGAACATCAAGGCAGAGAGTTACAGAACAATGAAAGAACTGGTGAACTTGCAAAGCGAGAATAGGAGATTGCAACTGGAAATTGAGAGGTTAAGGGAAGAATCGCACAGCCTCAAAGGTCATTACAGTGACCAATCTGTCTCACAGGAGTTATCCCTATGGGGACCAATGTCTCATGTAGATAGGAGCACGTCGCGTAGGAGTTTACAAGAAAGAGCTGCTAAACCAGAGCCAACGTACCTGCAACAAAGAGCAGCGAGCGATCTTTCATTCGCCATGCACCGAAAGCCAACTGAAGATACCCTAACTCCGGTGAGTTAAAATACCTTTTGTGCTTGTAAAAGCCATCTCACTCAGTGGAATAGTAAAATGGAAACAACAATTACAAATAAAAACACATCATTTAGGATGCGGTTAAAAGATACAAAGTTCCATGATTTACAACTTTGATTTTTCTATCCAGTCTCTGAAGTCTCGAAATTTATTTTTGTAGGAGCTGTCACCTCTTAATCTCTCCGAAGAACTTCAAAAACAAGCCGATGGGGAAGAATGTGGCAAAAGATCGATAGCATCTGGTAAGTTAGCGTTTTTACTGAGTTGGAGATTTTCAGTCCACATCGAATGATTACCAACTAGTTTCATGGCGCTAATGGCTATCGTTATGTTTTTCTTATTGGTACGTCAATACACTGTAAACTGTTCTTCACCAGAATCGCGCAGATAGTTCTTTATTCGAAGGTGTTAGAATTCGCCACTTGAGAAACGAGAAAAACTGCGGTGAGTCTCATCTCGCTGTTTCTTGTGAAACCGTCACTGAGGACGATTCAACGGTCTCTCAGGAACGTACAAGATGACACTCGCCCACTATTTTTTCTAGTTGCGATGATTGACTTTTTTGATAGTTTGTTCGCGACGCCTCTATATGGGAAGGTAATCGAACACTCTTCGGTAAATCTTCGGATCGAGATTAGTTCAAAGTGCAACTTGTTCCTGTGACATACAAAATGAAGTGATTTTAAGTATTTGTTTCTCAAAACAGCGGACTCGGTCAGTAGCGACGATAGATCAAGATTAGCAGAGCCCGTGTCGAGACGAGGAAGTCAGCTGTCGTTCGCGAGTGAAGCTAGCCATCCAGAGGAAGCCAAAGGTCGCGATGAAAACGAACACGTTAGTGAAAACGCGGAAGATGAACATGACTACGACGAACAAGGAGGAAAAGGAAAGAGCAAGAAAAAGATCAAAACGATTTTAAGGAAATTACAGCACAGCAAAAAGAGTAAATCATCAAAATAGATGTTATACCTCCCTACTCAAATCATTTTCCGTTCGGAGGAGAACGTGTCGTGTCATTGTTCAAAACTTACCTCCTTCCTGGGGAAACAACAACTTAAGCTTGAGCTGCGCCGCGGAAAATTTGTGTGTCAGCCGGCGTCAAGCAAATAACGTTTTCAGTTTTTTTTTTTCTATTTTTGAGTTAGGAGGTATGACAAAATACCTAGTAATGGCTGGCCTCGCCTTGCTTCGGGGAACATTGAGGATCCCGAGCAAACAAAATTCTCTTTCCCTTGGGGCCAGTGCTAAGTGTTGCATGTTGACTGATCATTCAGTTTTTTCAAATTAAAGTAAGTACGATAAAGCGACGGTTCGTCTTTGTAAATAGCGAAAATAACTCAATTTTAGCGCAATTTTTTAAATAACTAAAATTTATTAATCAGTTGAGAACAAAACTCGAACTCAGAGTCTTGTAAGCAAATAATCAATGCTCATACACCATCAAGTAACCAAACGAATCTGTTTAAATTAAGTTTTGCTTAAAGTATATAGCGTAGTGGAGAAAGTACCGTGAACGTTGAAATTGATATTTCAGAAGTGACGACCATTTTACCAAGATGCCTCAATGATACAAATATTGTGCGATAGTCGTGTTACCAAGAAGTCTCTGTATTATTTGTTATTGTATTTTTTAACAAAAAAATTAGCCCACGATAGTTCTGAAGTAAATTCAGTAAATAAACTACGGCACCCCGATTTAGACAAAATAAAGTAGTGTCAGCAGTGAATTCTGAAAACACTTATTAAATGTTATTAGATTAATTGATTGCAAAAAGCACAGAAAACAAACTATGATAACGGTAATTAATCTGTAATGATAAAAATGTATCTAACAAGTTATAACCCTTTTTGGTTAACAAGATAATTCTCTGCTTTGACGCATTGCATTTCAACGAGAAGTTCTTGAAAAGTATTTAAACATACTCAACGAGTAAATAAAACAAGTATCACCTCAAAGGGATAAAACTAAACAAGTTCCTTCTTTGAGTTGCTAATGTGTCGGCAAACACAGATTTCCCTTCGAATGAAGAATTCTTCAAAGGGCATCTAACAAAGATCTGAAGTGATAAATTCCATACCGATGAGGTAACTCTACAGAGATTCGTGAAGCGTCTCTGACTGGCTGTTGCTAGGTTTTGAATTAACGCGCACAGATAACCAATCAGAAGTGAAGTTGAATCGAGTTGAAATCTCCAGCAACTGTTTTCATTTCTGACCCCATGGCTGCCACGGGCATTACCACGGGCATAACTCTTCCCTGACAAAAATAAGATTTCCGCAACCAAATAAATACAAAACGGCGGCTTTTAGTCTGAACTTACAGCCGTCCTTTCCACTCGTTCATTGAACCTAATAAGCTTTTAACAAATGTTCCTTCTTCAGTAACGAAAAGTATCGTTGAGACCACAGTGACCCAAATGTTTCTTCCAGCATTCAATGGTACTAAATGAGCCGTGTTAAATTATTTCAATTTTCGCTGACTTTTCTTCAAAATATCAATTTTCCTTGAATAAAATTAAAATTACTTGATTTTTATCTGACCTTGCGGTATTTCAATTTTCCCTGGCAATTTCCTGACCTGTAGCAAACTAGACCTGTCATACCTGTCGGCACTTCATGGATACTTTGCCCCTTGTTTCTTTCTCCTTTTTTCACTTTTAGATTTTTAATGACACACATGTAACTACAACTGTCATATGAACATTGTAAATCAAAAAAGTACTTACAAAATCAAACGCAAAAAATGCTGTACATCCAAAGAACAATCACACTTCCAAGGAAGATGGGAGTTAAATCCCGAAGAGGAGTGCTTTGTAAGAGTGTTCTGTTATACAAGTCAATGTGCATCCGTTATGTATTTTCACTCTGAAGAAGAAGTCGCGTTTGGAGTTTACACCCAACATTTAAACTTAAAAAACTGTTGCAAATCTGGATCATCTACACTTTTACCATGGACGCCAGCATAAACTTGCATAAGCAGTTTGCTGTACTTGAATGTTTTGTCAAGTGTGTCAACGTACTTCTCTAACACAGTTAGTCCCATCACCTTCCCAAGAGAAATCATACTGACTCCCAATCTAGGATCCTCATACTTTTCATTCTTCATCAGCAAACGAACTATCTCTCCGTGGATGTATGCGTCATCAAAAGTCAGCGGCTCCTGGAAAGGGTACTTGCTGTACGTATCCACGGCTTTCATCGGGTCTGTCTTGATCAGAGAGTCAGCCAATTCGATGTAAGCATCGTGAACAGATGGCGCCATTGAGATAACTCCTTGGTATAACTTGTGAGCTTCGTTGACGTCATCGCCACCTTTACGCATCAATACACGCGCTAAACCCAGACGCGAATGGTAAGACGGTTTGTTGGGCGGTCCACTCGGCTTCAGATCAGTTGGAGGACTGGGCTCTGCAGGTTTGACTGGAGTTGAAGTTGCTGCTGGAGATTTTGTGTCACTTTTTGCTTGTGTCGATAGTTTAGTGGCAGTTGGCTGCTTTGAAGGAGAACATGCTCCTGATTTGTGAGCTGATGGCTTTGACGATGATACTGTGACAAGAGAACAACAAAACACAAGTCTACATTCTGATGTCGTCCTGTTGTGCACCTACAAGATAACATGCTAAATACTGGAAAAGATTGCTGCACATCACCATCCTCTACGTAAAATACCTGGTGTTCTGTTTGCTGTTGTAGTGCCTCCTCCTCTCGACGCACCCCTCCCAGCAGCCTTTGTTGGGGATGTCTTGCCCCGAGTCCCACCAGATGGTGTCGGCTTTGTTGCAGTCGTGGCCCCGCCTCGGGTGGGAGTAGTGTTGCCTCTGCCTCTCACCGCTGCTCCACCTCGCGCTGGAAATGAACATGCGTACTTCTATTTATTCATATCAGAATTTTAATCCATAAAAGTGATTGTAAGCTGTCATTCCTCTAATATTCAGTGCAAATAGTTAACTTATATTAATGAAATAATGTACTGTTTTTCTCTGTAACTGATTACTAAGTATCACTTCATGTAAGTACTATTCTCACTCTGCAGGCATATTGTACATTCACATCCATATTTTCCCTCAGTAGTCATATATTGAGAAAGGCATGTATCTGTAAGCTGACGCACCTGTAGTGGATGAGCCCCTTACTGCTTGGGCCCCACCACGTCCAGCTGGGGAGGCAGCTGCCTTACCAGCTGGGGAGGCAACTGTCTTACCAGCAGGTGCAGCACCAGTCTTTTGAGTGGTACCTCCTGTAACAGCTTTCTTTTCAGCCTCTTTCTTCACTGCCTGCTCTTTAAACCACTGTTGTTCCTTGACCTTTGCCGGGGCCTCCCCACCTACTGATGGGCAACCTTCTTGCTCAATGCTGACTCGATAACTCAGTTCAGCCTCTTGAAGAATTCTTTTGGCATCAGGTGAAGAAGGGTCATCATTGTCATAGCAACTTAGCTGTGCATCACCCAGCCGATAGAGAGCACGACTGTTACAAGGCAGGAGTAGGACAGCTTGTTGACAGGTCTGTGAATATAGACAAGAAACATTGACTACATTACCAACAATATTACAGTAAGAACCGAGGAGCAAGTGGCTCTAAGCAGTACATAGCTTATGACTAAAGTTCTAAACATAGCTTCTTCTTGCTAAATTCAAAAAACAAGTTGTCCTCTTGCTGAAAATGTCAATGAAACTCCTGGATTATGCTCGCACAACAGGGCTCTGGAGCTCTCTTACATTCTAACCTTTTCTTGTAGGTCAAGAATTTGCTTTCCAGGTGGAATGTTTGAACAGTTTAGCAGACCAGACAAATTTTCACAGAAGCGAGAAATCTCAATGTTCTTTCCATCTCCTTTGTCCTTTGTCCCTTCCAGCATCATTTGCAGGAGTGTGAAATGGGTCTCAAACAAAACCCACTCGACTTGATGGTATGTATCACCTCTGGCAACAAGATGTGACAAGACGTGAGAGGACAACATGGCACTGAGATGCAATGCATTATCTGCAGACATTACTCCAAGTGGTGTTGTTGGCATTTTTTTACACAAGCTGCCAAGAAGAGCACATCCTTGCAACCACTGTACATTGTCGCATCTTAGCAAGTTGTTGGAAGAGAGGAATGTTTGTTGTGGCCATTTTTCAGGATCCTTGATTAGTTCATTTGGCTCAGCGCTCATTTGGTTCAACAGATGTTCTACTCCTTCAGACAAGTATTTCACAGCTTCTTGTGTTCTTTTTCCAGCTCCACTTTTTTGTTGGCAAAGAGCCAACCCAAGGTAAAACCTACCAAGGCCAAAAAAAGAAGGGCACTGCATCAAATAGTCCGAAAACATGACGTGTACTCACTGTACACCAGCGAACTGGTTCTTGTAGAATGAAGTGACCAAGGATATTACCAGTTCCTCTGCATGAGATGCAACTCCAGTGCAAGCAACATGCCAGCATTCTGTCAGGTTGCCCCAAAATGTTTGCTCACAACCATTAACTAATACTTACTGGTAGAGATAGCAATGTGACTCACAGTAAAGTGTCTTGCCCAAGAACACCACACAATAACCCTGACAAGGGTTCAGTCCATGAATGCTTAATCCAGAGGCTAGTGCACTATCCATTAGGCCACCATAGATCTAGAGCTTACATGTGCATCATAGATACCTAATGTACTGACCTTGCATCAATGTTAGTAGGCTTTAATCCCACAGCAACTTGAAGATGCTTCACAGCTTCTTCTGGTTTGCTTTGCAGGAGAAGCATTCTGCCAACATGCAGGTTGTACATATGGTTGTCCTTACCATTCACCAGGGCATCTAAGTACTTGAGATATGCTTTTCCAAGAGGCTCTTCTTCGTTAGTTGCCAGTTGGGCTGTTTTGTTCTGTAGATAAGGCACACACAGTACATGTAAATAATATGTAACTTTGTGAGTTGTGTCTTAGTTTTTAACATTGTACTTAGTAAGTTCTTCAACTTCTCAGACCCTACTGACAGTCATGTGTCAGTGTGTACTGACAGCCATTTGTAACATGTGTCAGTGTGCACTGACAGTCATTTGTAACATGTGCCCGTGTGTGTGACTGTATTGGCTTACATGTTGACCTACAGTAAGTACATTTTACACAGACAAATATTGTTCATATGAAGTTGAAATGAAGTCTTAACGTAGTAGTGCATTACCTGTGTAGCTTGTTTTGATTTCCATGCATACAACTTTTGAACATAGTCAGCCTTGTCAGACTGTCCCTGGTCCAAGAGATAATGATATTCTTCATCAATAGCCTTGAGCTGCAAGGCTAAAGGAGCATTCCGTCCAGCACCACGCAGCTCACAGATGGCCTGAATGTCATCTTCTTTAGAACTTTCCTTGGATTTCATGTTAAAATCCATATCATCATCATCAGAAGATTTCTGTAGAAAAAAGAAAACACCACTCTACAACCAATCTCTAATTCAATTCTCCTTAACGGCCCCAAGGCCTGCAAAGGTACTTGTTACTCTGATAGTTATAAGAATCTGAAGTTAAATCAGTTAAATCAGGTTAACATGCTATTGATGGTTCACATAATTCTCTTCACTTATAGACTAGGCAATGCAATTTGACATTAATTTATAGTTAAAAAGGTATGACCACTCTGACTTGGAACTGATTGCCAAGTTGTTACATACTGTAACAGGAAGCTCAGTAGATCAACATGAAGCATACTCTCCCTGATTATCTGATTATACTTTGGCATCATGATATCAAATACAGGCTAAATCAAGCCAACTTACAGGAGGTTTGATCCCATACAGATCTTGCACGTAATGTTGTTCCTCCAACACCTGCCCTAGCTGAGAATGAAGATCAGCCCTTTTGGGTGACAACTTGATCGCCGTGGCAAACCACTCAGCAGCCATCTCCAAGTATCTCAGTGGTGAAACCTCGCCATCAAAATGGCCTGCATTACCTGACAAATTAAAGTTTAAACTAGAAATTACGGTCAAAATATTTGTCTTCTGGAGGCCAAGATATACACTTGGTAATCAAGATTTCCCTGCCTCCTTCCCTTTGTTTGCTGCCCAGACACTCCTCTGTGTCCTATGATAGGGGTGGTGAATGGTAAATGCGAGACTTTGCGAGAAAGCGAGACTAGTGTTTTTCTTTGCAAGCCTGCGACATTTTGACTTATTCGATTGCAAGAGCGAGACTTCAAAGTGTTTTAAAATGCAAGCTTGAGATGTTCAGGATCTAAGATGTTCAGATATCACTTAAGCTCACACATACATAAAAAAAAATAAACAAATTGGTGCTTTGCAACTTTCTTAGCCTTGAAAAAAATGAAGACTGCAGGTGAGCTTTGTGAAAAAAATACAAGACTGCAAGACGCATATAACTGCTAAAAAAGAGTCTGCAAGACCCATGAAATTTAGCGAAAATTTGGAAGACCAATGGTTTCTGAAGGACTTATTCGAGGTTAGACTGACAAAAAATAATTAATGATTGGAAATAACATTTAAACTAGCCTGCGTAGCAAGTGTTTTCGTGGGGTTGGGGAACAAAGAAAGACCAAGGAACGGTATTTTGCCCGCGCGAAATTGGGGCGAGAGCCAAAGTAAAAAACGGGGGGTGAGGAGGGGAAGGAAGGAAACGCTTGCAGACAAACCCCTGGATTTTGAAAACCTCCGTTTGCCAGCAAACAGGGCTCGTGATTGGCTGGACCAGTCAAACATTATTGACATGTGTCGATCATAGGATCAAGAAGTGCAAGCGCTCAGGCTTGTTTACAAAAATTTCTCGCCGAACGAAGCTTCAGTCGTGAGCTTCGACAGTACAGTGGAAATCCTGTAGTACAATGCCGATGCTTTGGGATTTCGAATCGTGACAGTGCGACACTATTTTTGTTATTTTCCTTCTCAGATGTTTGAAGCCTCTCCTGCCTAAAATTCAAATACTTTCCGTTGTTTGTCTTGTCACAGGCGATAATGCACGCACCGATTTCTTCCCTCTGGCATGTCTCGCAAACGCTTTTTAACTGGAGTTGGCTATGTAGAAGTTGACTGGCTCATTTTACCTTGTATTACCTTGTATTACCCTGGGTCCATGAAGGTTGTTTTGGTTACAAAGCTGCGATAACCGCGATCGAAATTAATTATTCGCACTGTAATGTTTACACACTATCCAGACGCGCTGGCTTTGATGAGTGGCTTTGCCGCTCACGATTGCAGCTTCGTCACGAAAATACAAAAAAAACCCTCTGGCACCTAGGCTTACCTTGTATGATGCTTATTAGACGGAAAATACAGTGATCCAAGATTTCAAATCTCGCGAGCACAAGGATTGCAAATGTGACTTGAATGCTTGATGACAGCATGAAGTCAGTCAGGCGTGAAAGACAAAGTGGGCGGTTTTCAAAATCCAGGGGTTTGTCTGCAAGTGTTTCCTTCCTTCCTCTCCCCCTCCCCCTCCCTCCCCCCTCTTTTTTCACGCAGTAATTCTTTGCCCCTGAACCCCACGGAAACGCTTGCTACACACTGGCTACATTTAAACCTGTCTGATAACCGTAAATTAACTGCAATGATCATGAATTAAGTTGTTTACTGCTAAACATGAGCATGACTTCTACTTAACTTTACATAATTTCAATGT